>PVKA01005096.1:0-58448 GCA_004027165.1 Ctenomys sociabilis
ATAAGTAAGCAACTACACTCTTAATTCACTGATAAGAGATATCTGCTAAAATAATATCTGTAAATATAATATCATGTATGCACCTTGTACAATACCAAAACATTATGAAAACAGTTTGCAATGTATTAATTCATCGAATGTGTATGGTTAAGGTGTCTTGAAACTGTCTGATTGACATTTGTATTTTAATAAAATAAAATAATACAATTTATTCATAAAAAAATAAAATAAAATAATTATTGAGCACTGCTTTGGTCAGGTTCAGCTGTGAGCACAAAGAAGACTGGTGAGTAGAATGGCCTCTGTTGCCCTGAGTTTGTGTTCCAGATCATTAACAAGCAAATAGAGCTCATCGTCCCAGTTTGGTGATCATGATATCTCCCCTGTCAGGTAGGTATCATCATCCCAGTTTCATGATATCTCCCCTGTCAGGTAGGTATCATCATCCCAGTTTGGGGAAACACTAAAACACTAGCTTTACTCTTCAAGTACACTGCTAGGAAGAGGTAGAAGTCCAAATCTTGGCATCTGTGAGCCAGGTTGGGTCCAGGAAGCCAGAATACCCAAAGGATTTAGGAGACTTTCAGGTGGCATCCATGTCTACTTTTCCTCATTGTTGCAGGATGCAACAGTGGTGGTGCAGAGGGTGAAAAGATTCCTCAGATGTAATTATTGGTCTGAACACTAACAGGCTCAACATGAGCAAGTCTCAGGGGAGTGACCCACACCAAAGACTCCTTGGATTTTATTTAGAATTCATGGGTTGGGGAGATAGTTCAGTGGTCTAAGCACCTGCAAGGAAGCACAGACTTGGGTTCCCAGTACTGGGGAGGCTAAGACAGAAGGATCATCAGGAGTCCAAGCTGCCTAGTGAGACCCTGTACCAAGTACAATAAATTCTGGTCTTCTAAGTACATACTTATTGTCATGGCATACCAATTATTACCATACTGTCTCTCAAGCAAAAGTTTGTTTGCTGTTTTTTGTTTGTTTGTTTTAAAGTGGGTAATAAATGAAAAAAATTTCAAACACAATAAATAAATAATATTTAAAGAAATATTCAAGACAGTTCTATAAAAAAAAGCAGAAGAAAAACAGCTTAAGTAAGTAACTGTGTTAAGGTTAAGCAGTTACTGGGGTAAGGGAAAGGATAAGGGCCAGACACAACATGCTTCCTTCGTCTACACTGCTTGCTGTTTTCAGCACATTATGTTCAGGACCCATGTGCTTTGGCCCAGTGGGCCCTGTCATGACTTTAATTATTTGTTCCACCAGCTAAGTGCCCCAGAATTTTATCTTCAGCATCTTTACTGAGCTATAACAAACCAACTAGAGTACACACTTCACATGGGTCAGTGTGTCCACCATCGTGTCACTCAGAGCAGTTGGGATTTGCCCTGGGGTTGCCTCGCTCCGGAGCTGAACCCTGTACCTATTGGCTGCCAGTGTCCATCTGCTCCATTCCTTCTGCCACCCTTGTAGGCAAGCATCCAGCTGCCTTTTGTTTCTGCAGGCTTTCCTCGTGGAAATTTTGTGTAAATGGCATCACTCATGATGCAAACTTCAGCGATGGACTTATTTCATTTATCATAATGACAGCATTTTGCATTTTAATAGTTAGAGACACTGTATTTTTAATAGGATTCTTTCATAGATTATATCCCGTTGCTTATTTAGTCATCAGTCAATGTACATTTGTGGTTTGTTCTCACGTTTTATCTAGTAAAAATAGTAATACTGGTAATAATAATGTACAAGATTTTATGTGGGCATAGATTTTCATTTATTTTATGTAGATTGATTGAATAAATTCAGTATAATTATTTAGAACTATAATAATTCTGTGTTTAATATTTTCAAAAATTTCAAAGTATTTTTTAAATTGTTAAACTAGTTTACAATCTCAACAGGAGCCACTGAGGGTTCCAGTAGAACCATATCCTCAGATACACTCATCGATCTTGTTTAATATGACCATTTTTGTGGGAATAAAGGACACCCCAGTGTGGTTTCCACATATGTAATTTCCTAGTGACTTGATTGTTGAGTATCTCTCCATGTGCCCCTTGAGCAATCACATATCTTCATTAGAGAAAATTCTGTTCAAATCTGTCATGCATTTTCAAATTACTGAAATTTTTATTATTGAGTTGTGAGAATTCTTTCCTTATATATACTTGATAATTCTGTTTCCAGATATATGATTCACAAGTGTTTTTTCCTGTATGGTGGAATGGTTCTTCTAGTTCTTGGATTGTTCTTTATAACTCTAAAGTTTTAATTTTGATGAAGTTCAATTTATCTACTTTAAGAGAATCATTAGTGGATCATGCTCTTGTATGATAAGAAATCTTTGCCTAATGCAATGAAAGGACATTTAATTTGACACTTTCTCTCCATGTAACTCTCCTTAGGCACACTCTACATCATCAATCACTTTCCTCTGTGACCCCATAATGTCCTTGCTCAGAAAGTTTGGGACATCACTGAGTTACAGTACAGGTTCTCTTATGTCCTGAGTCCTCACTAGAAGGCTAGGGCCAAAATGTTGGCTGTCCTTGAAGGCTTTCTTTTTCTCTAATTTTTGGTCTGCAAATTTAAGTTGTTAGCCCCCCAGAATCTCAATAAAATTAATTAAAAAGATTCTACACTTCATAAGTGTATTATAAATTTATATCTTTAATTTAGGTCTATGGTCCAATGATGGTTAATTGTTCTGTGTAGTACAAGGAAAGTCTTATGGTTTGGATGTAAAATATCCTACAAGAAGGTTATGTGTTCAACAATGAGCTTTTAGAAATTATTGTATCATCTGAGTTCTAGCTTCATCAGTGGAACAGAATACTGAAGGATCCAGAATTTGGTGACGTACTCATAAGTGGGATAAATCAGACTTGCATGAGTACACACCATATTATCTCCATAATGTAAGAATCTGAAAGACTAAATACAATCTGAAAGGTACAATGCATACTGTGAAAGGGAAAGAAACTGTTCCAAGGGAAGGAGAGACTGGAAAGAGGAAAAGAAGAAATGAAACAAAGAAGGAAGAAAAAAAATAAATATGTTTGTATGCACACAAGATAGTTGATTGCACTTCTGATTCCTGTTGGTCTACTGAAAGGAGCTGTTAATGCTTAATTTTTTCTGTCTCTTTCATTTTTTGGACCAATTTTGCATTCATATATCTCAAAATCTGAACAACTAATTTGAAGACAACAGTTTGCAATATAAAAACCATTGTTGAATTAGAAAGAATTTGATGTCATTAGTGGGAAGTCATGAACAACAGGGAAAGGGGCATAATAGAAGGGAGTGGGTCTCAGGAGCGTGGCCTTGGGCACTGTGACTTATCTCCAAACCCTCCACCTTTTTGCCACCAGAGATACACAGCTTTCCCACACCGCTCCCTACCTTTCAACTATGAGGTCCTACGTCACCACAGGTCTACACACAATGAAGATACCTGACCAGGGAAAATGAAAACTGGAGTCCTGAACGGAAACACACCTTCTCTCCTTTAAGTTGTGCTTCTCAGGTATTTAGATAGTGTGGAAAGCTGATCAACACATTATTTTTCATGGGAATATATACGTGTTACAAGTTATGTCAGGCACTGTTGTCAGATATCAAATGAATATAACTTTCAGGATGTATTTCTTGAAGATAGTCCTTCTTTGTTTTTGTTTTTTGTTGTTTTTGGTGGAACTGAGGATTGAACTCAGGCCCTCGTGCTTGCCAGGGAAATGCTTATTCCACTGAGCCATTGTCCCAGCCTCCTCCTTTGTAATGAGATGAAATCTCAGTGATTTTTCATTTGTGTCTGTGGAATGACAAGTGATGGTGAGCATTGTTTCATATATTTGTTTACTGTTTGTATTCCTTCATCTGAGTATGCATTCATTTCAGATGCCCACCGTTGGACTGGGTGTTTGAACTGGACAGCCTGATGTTTTCTCAATTCTTTATATGTTATAGATATAAATCTTTTGACTGAGGAACAACTGGCTATAACATTTTTCCCACTCTGAGGGTTGCCTTTTCGCTTTATTAGTGATTTCTTTTGTTTTGCAAGATCTTTTCAATGGGATGAGAGCCCATTTTTTGATTCATTGTAATGTTTCTTGTGTGGTCTGAGTTGTGTTTATGCCATCTCTGCCTAAACCTTGTTTACATTTACTACCTGCTTTCTCTTCCAGGAGATTTAGTGTTTCTATTTTAATATTTAGATCTTTATTCCTTTTGGACTTTAGCTCAGTGTGTGTTGGCATGGGTAGAAATTTAGTCTTTGGAACATAGAAAGCCAATTCTTGCAGCACCGCTTTGTAAAAAGACTCCCAGTGAACATGATTGAAACAAGATGGTTGAGTGCATTTGCAGTTGCACCTGCATTTTCCCTTCTGTTGATCCTCAGGCCTTTTTTGCCAGTACCATGCTGTTTTTATCACAGTAGCTTCGCAGTATAATTTCAAGTCAGGGATTATGATGTCCACTGACTTGCTTTTGGTGCACAAGACTGCTTTATCTATTCTAGGTTAATTCTGATTCCAAATAAATTTAAAGAATATTTTCTCTAGGTCTATGAGGCATGCTAATGGTGGTTTGGTTGGATTTGAATTTAATCCGTGTCACGGTTTTGAGAATAAGGCCATTTTCACTACATTGATTCTTACTATGCATGAGTAGGGAGTATCTTTCTACTATAAATGCTGGTGGGGTTGTCCAGAAAAAAGAACTCCTCTCCACTATTAGTGGGAGTGTAGACTACTGCATCTGCTGTGGAAATTGGTGTGGAGAGTCCTTATAAAACTAGGATTAGAGGTCTCAGTGACCCAGCTCTTCCCTCTCTGGGGATTTTTCCATAAGAATTATAATCATCATGCCATAACAATATATGTGTTTCTATGTTTTTTTTTGTTTGTTTGTTTGTTTTACTGATATTTATTTAGATTTCCCATGAAATGCTCTAGAAAATACAGTAAGTAGATGGGGCTGCCAAGACAGAGACAGAAGCTGCTTGTAGCTTGGACTTCATACTTAGAATGCAGGCTGCAGACTGTAACTTTTATGAGATTTGCATCAGACATATAAAGACTTCAGACACTAAAGGTGAGACAGCAGCTGTGGATAGGGGCCACACGTTTCAGGCTCTCCATGGGTTCTTCCCCCATGGCTTACCCTCTGCTTCAGTGTCCAGCAAGGGATAAATGAATGCATGCAAGACGTTAGCGAGGAGCATCTGGGGACCGCATGCAAGTTCGCCATTTACATCATTATAAATAAAAGTCAAACGTGAGGTCACACTTCCCCATCTTCTGTTTGTACACCAAGTAAACTTCTCATTCATGGAGTCAGTAAAGATGCCCTTCCACAGCCCAACTCTTCCTGCAGAGGATTTGGACCCAGACAATTTAGGCTGTGACATGAACCAAAGGCAAGCAGTGCGAGCCCCTGCCCCTATCCGCTCAGGGAGCTCTTCTGAGTACAGAGGCATTGTGCCCGGCCCACGGGCAGGGCTTCCGCGTTGCAGCACTGATCCACCAGCTGGTGGCAATGCTCTGTCAGGCACTCCAGCTGGGCCTCGTCACAGGACACGCCCAGGAATCTGGCCAGCTGCTCCACCATGGTCACCAGGTCCCGGTGCATATCCTCGTACTTGAGGAAGAGCACACTGGCATCTGTGCAGTGCTCCCAGAACTCTTGAACATGCTCGAACCAGGATCCGTAGCCCAACTTGTCGTTCATAAACCGCCGGCAGAACTCCTGGAAAGTGCCTCGGTAGCTCATGGTCCGCAGGGAGCGGTGGAACTGATAGTAGGACACCACCAGGTCCTTGGGGTTGCGGGCCATGTAGATGACCCTGGAGTCGCCGTTGTGGAGGTCAGAGGGCAGGAAGCGGTAGGGAAGGTGGCTCTTGATGAGGCGAGGAGACGTCAATTCCTTGATAATGTCCAGGCCTGGCTGTGGGTACTCCAGCACTGGGAGCTGTTCGTCAATGTTCATCAAGCCAATCTCGTCAGGGTCGGCGCCCTGGCTCACCAGGTAGACCACTTCCTGCAGCAGGCTTGTGCCGGACTTGGGATAGGTGACGATCCACACGTCACTGGGCTGCACGGGGAAGTAGGCGATCTCCGCTATCTTCCCGCGGCAGAAGGGCGGCAGCCGCATGCCGTGGAACTCGAAGTACTTGCTCTCAAACTCCCCCGGCATGCTCGGGGTCTCAGCCTCACTCTCCACCATGCTGCCGTCCCGCGCTGCCCTGCGCCCTTCACGGCCCCCGGTGGCCGCAGCTCCTCAGGCGTGACGTCATGGCGCCAGCGCGCGGGCTGTTTCTATGTTTATAACAGCAGAATTTGTAATATTTAAATCTGGGATTAAAAAAAAAAAGATGTTTTTCAAAATGTAGTGGAGCATTTCTCAGCCATAAGAAAGTATAGGCTTGAGACATTTATAGGTAAATGGATGCAACTTGGCACCATGCATAGGTGAAAGAAATGAGACCCATCTACCTAAACAGCGTATTGTTTCACTATTGTGAGAAGCTGAATGAGTGAATAAGATCCAACAGCACAGTAGACATTGTAAATTGGGAAGAAACTGTTCAAAAGGAAAAAACAACTAATGAAGGAAAGAGAAAATAAAGAAAGTGAAAAAAGAGATGCATACACAAGATCATTAAGATGGTTGGGCAGCTAGTTTCTCTTAGCTCGTTGAAAAGAAATGCTTGTGCTAATGTGGTCTGGACCTTATTTCAGGCCTATATCTTCTACTCTGAGTAACTACAATGAGGACAACAATGTGCAATGTATTCATTATTGTTACTTTCCTACCAGCCTGAGTTGAAACTGTTTTAAAGGAAAAATAAAAACATTGAAGGGTGTATTTCGGGACTTTGAATTGTATCCCATGTGTATGCCTGCTCCTTTGCTAGCATCAAGCTGTCTTATTAAGACATGCAATACTATCTCCCTTGAAAAGCCTAAGTCTGCCAAAGGGTGAATTTCTATATTACAAGATTTTTGGGCATTCTGAGTGTCCTGCATTGCAACATGAATTTTACTGCATGCTTGTCGCTATGCAAAGAAAGTCACATGCACTTTGACAGAGATCACTTAATTCCCAATAATGAATTCTTCACTAACAAACATGGCTTTTCCTCATATATTTAAATCTTTCATTTCCGTTAGCAGTGTTTTATAGCTTTGGTTGTACAAATCTTGCATATCCTTTTAAAAATTCATTTCTAAGCACTATAATTTTACCTATATAATAAATGGAAATATCTTATAAATTCAGGTTAAGATGATTCTCCATAGTGTATGAAGTTTAAACATTTGTTTTCTTCAAGGATTGTGCATCCTTCTTAAAGAAATTAATACACTGGATTAATTTATTTGATATAATTTCTTAGTGAATTCTATAAGATTCTCTCTGTATTAAACCATATTACATTTAAACACAAACAGGTTATGTTTTGTTTCCAAAGTGGATCTTTCTATTTTTTCTACTAGACTTCTTTCACTGATCAAGAAAGCCCAGGAAAATACTGAATAGGAGTTTTGAGAGAAGATATTCATGTCTTATTCCTGACATTCAGAGAGATTATCCTAGCCTTTTACTACGAGAACTGATGATAGGTGCTGGGTTTTGAAGGCAGTTGAGGACTTTCCCTTCCATTTTTAGTGTCCTTTTTATACTGAATGGAGTTGGAGTCTTTTCCTAGGCCTCCTGAGATGGTCATGTGCCTTTTACTTTTATTCTATCAATCTAGTAGATGCAGGGGACCTAAAGGTCTGGCTAGAGACTACCTAGATCCTTTTCCTTCTTCCACAGAAACCTGTACCACTTGAAGCTGTGGCTCTCGCTCATCCTATACAGGCAAAGGAGCATAATAAACACACCTCTCCATGAGGACTCAGAGGAACCTCAGACCTCAGTGGGAGCAAGCACCAGACCTTCCTGTGTTACGGTTTCTTGTTATGTTAGTGTTTGCTGAATAAGTCAACAAATTCTTCTTTTAAAACAAATTCCCTTTTGGGGTGGGAAGATAGTGTAGTAGAATAAGTGCTTGCCTGGCAAGTGCAAGGGCCTGAGTTCAATCCCCGGTTCAAAAAAAGATAAAAGGAAAACAAACTCCCTTATCTAAATGGGATGTGTGCATGAATTCCTCTTCCTGCAACATGAGTAGGAATTAATGATGTGCTTCTTACAAACAAGTAATAGTGTGTGCCTTTTCAGACTGTCATTAGGTTCTCTGTCTCTCTCTGTGTATCTGTCTCTGTCTCTGTCTCTCTCTGTCTCTCTGTCTCTCTCTCTCTCTTTCTCAAAACTTTCTTTGGAGACATCCTGCTGTCCTTAAGGAAGACATTCATCCAACATTATGGTGTGAAAATACGTAGCCAAAACATAAGCTCTGATACTAACAGCTAGTTAAGAATGAAGTTGTCTTGCCAAATACTATGTAAGAATTCAGCCAGGAAGTCCCGCCCCTGGCAGTGTTAGATAAAGATGCCAGACCAGTGAAGCTGCATTTGTCCTGAACAGATAGCCATTACTGCACTATGCTATATCTCTGTCTCCCCTGAAAGAAGTCATTGCTCGATGTTAATAAGGTTCAAACAGGACCTATAAATCACACGTTAATATTGCCTGTAATCAGATACTTATCTGTAATCAGATACTTACATGCACTTTGAGCACTGTTACTGGTTATCATATTAAGCAAAATAGCATCTTCTTCACATTTTAACTTTAACTATTTTTGGAGGTGTTAGTCTACCTTTTTGAAAATAGTATAATTCAAGTATATCAAGAATTACTTGCATAAATTGAAGCATAATTAATCCATACCCATGAGGAGCTGCTGTAGAATGCTTCAAAGCTCGGGGTATCTGCGGGCACCTGAAGATGTGACCCTCACCGTTTGGTGCCGTTACATAACCATATTATTTTTGTAATTTATTTTATGTATTTGGTCCAGGGTCTCGCTACACAACTAAGACTAGTAGTGATCCTCCTGTTTTCAGCCTCCACTGTGCTGGGATTACAGGCGTGCGCCACCACACCTGGACTTGGTTACAGGCTCAGGGCACCTAGGGGTGGGGCCAGCATGGCATGTGAGACTGGGGATCAAACCCTGGTCCCTGCAAGCCACAACAAGGGCTTAAACCCCTGAGTTGTTTCACTGGCCCTTATATAACCATTATTGGACACAGACACTGACTGTGCATTTGCTACTGTAAGTCATACGTGATAACGACACATCTAAGGGCTGACCAATAAAAGTCTTGCTTGCTGATTGCCAATATTGAACCCGTTTACTCTTTCTCACCTATGAACATGCTCCTTCCCACCCGAGGCCCAACACCATCATTCATGTAAAGAACTATGTCCCCCAAGTTTCATGTCAAAATTGCTTGCTAGTATGGCACTCTTCTGGGTAGATGCCAACACTATCCCGGGATATGTTTGTATTCTAACAGCTATAACTCTTTAGTAGGAGCTTCAGTATTGTGAAGGTCAAGGAGAAGAGCCAGGCTTTGCAGTGTTATGTGGTTTGCTCAAGTTCTGACAGCCAGGTATAAGGTGGAGCCAAGGCTGTCCATCCATCTGCTTTCTGTCACACCCGGGTGTCCTAGAAACATGACGTGAGCTGAAACTTGGCCTTCATGTGGATGAGAGAGCCACCAGAGCCTGACCTTGCCCTGACCCCTCCCTTAGACGGGACCCAGCCCCATTGGCCTGCGAGGGTTGACACCCACCATGGTGAGGCCTCCTCCCAAGCCAGCTCCAGCACTACCAAGAGCTCCGGCTTGCTGGATCATTTGCACATGGAGCCACGAGAAGTCAGGTCTAGATGAAATCTCCATCTCTGCTTTGGGTCGGAATTATTACTACTTCCTCCTGAGATAGAAGCACAGTTTGTCTCCTGTGATTCTGAAGCTCAAGCTGATTTTTGATTTTCAGATTCACACTGAGAGTGAAGATACAGATTCTAAAGATGTTCTTTCAGATTCAAATAACCTTAAAATGGCCCGTCATATCCTGCCTTTGATTTTCTTTTTTAAAAAGCATTCAAAACTAACTCAAGGAACATGCCCTTTTCATCTGCAGCAGGGTTCTTTCTGAGTCCCAGTGCAGTTCTGACAGATATTTCTGCAATTCAGTGCAAAGTGACTTTGCCTTGCTGCCCGTTGGAGGTCAGGTTTACTAGATACCCCATTTCTGTGCAATACTGTGGTTGTTAAAAATCAAGAGGTGTGGAACTCAATCCTGACATAACTAGGAGGGTGCTTGTCCCAAAAATTGTCATAGATGGTAAGGAACTTGCAGCCAACAGAACTTTTACCTTTTACCTTTCTCAGGATGGTGGGACCACACTAGCAATGCCATACCTTGGCATACATGTAGTCAGGTCCCACTGTGTCCTTGTAGAAGCTACAGAACAAGGCCCTGGAGTGCAGAGTTAAGGGTGCCTCCATGCTTGGATGTTCTTCACCCCGCAATGTAACTTCTGAGTCCCTCTGCCCTGGGGTGGGTCCAAGTGTGTTCTTTACAACCATGGTAATATGACCCTTCCCAATCTCCACCAAAGTACAGACATTTCTTTGCTAGAAAGAGCTAAATTTTCCTCTAAGATTTGCTGATTAGCCTGCTCACATGGGATTGAGTGCTTCCAGTCCCAAATGGATATCATATTTGGCAGAGTGGTTAACCAGAACAGTGAAAGTAAAACCACAACCTGAGTAATTTGACTGCTTTGAAATTCACTAAAAGTGCGTTTTTAATTACACATAGCACATCTGGAGTCATTGCAGACTTTTTCTGTAGCATGGATCTCACATAAGCAGAATGACGTCTGAATAATAATGCTTGACTAAGGAATGTCAAGTTTTCAACCTCAAATAAGATTACATTAATCATTGCTTCTTATTTACCAATTGTTTTCTAAGCCTGTGTTCAGGACACTTTTTCTACACCACACTGGAATTATAAGTGGATGCTTGGTTTTGGAATTGAAGTCTTTCCATAATCCTGGTTATAAACTGAATCAAATTCAGTGGTTATGTTCATTGTTGACCTTAGAAACTTGATTCAGTTTCTCACCAGAAGCATGGAAAGAATTAAGTTTGTGAATTGATGCACAACTGTATTGTTTCCTCATTTGATGAAAATATGCCAGCTCCTAAGAATTACTAGGAAGTCATAAGGATAGAGGATGTTCTGCTACAACCTAGATTATGGAATTTTCTCCCCAAAATATTGGCAAAGCCTCCTTCCTTGCCCAGCCTTGCTTTTCTCCTTTGATAACTCTCATTTCCCTGGCCTTCACCTTGTAGGCTTTCATATCCTTATCCTGATAAATCAGTGTATGGAGTTCCAGCCCTGCACCCTGATCACTCTTCTCCGCTTTTGGTGTTGAACAGAGAATGCAGGCACTAACAGAAATACTTGAGCCTCTGCATCCAGCTAGAGCAGCAGCTAGCACATCCCTGAGCTGCAGGGCAGCAAACTCCTTTCTCTTTCAAGACAGTATGATTGTGGTTTTCTGTCACCTCCATTCTGACATGGTGTTGAATAGTTCAGGACAAAGTTTCAGCTAATATTGATGAACTGATTATCAATCTAGTGGCACCTTGGCTCACAAACTTAATTAGTCCCTCAATTCTGGGGAAGAAGCTTGTGGTCATGTTCCTCACCCAAGGTGGGGTTAACAAACAGAAGTGAAATTTTGCCAAACATTTCTGCTTGTGGATTAATATTTTGCAAACAGAAACATGTGTGATCTGAAGCATCCCTGTACTTCTAAGAACAACATAAAGAGAGTCCAGTTCAAGAAAATGTTGAGGGTTGTGGAATCCAGCCCACAAGTCAGCCCATATCTGTGAGTCATGTTTACTTGGGTGTGGAATACCTCATCACCAGGCTGCCAAAGCTGTCATGTAAGATACAATCTTCATTCTTTCTGTGTCCAACACTTCATGGCAATACAATGGAAAAGCGGTCTTGGCTTACCCTGGACCTCACAAGGACTGGCCTCTCTCCCCCAGAGAAGTGCTCTCTTTTCAAGGTGTCCTCTCATTCTCCACCCACAGTAGGTGGGCAGCCACCACCATCCCAGGAGAAAGACCCCAAAGAGCACACACAGGACGGAAACGCCCCAGCTGTCTCTGTTCTCAGCACAGGGCAGTGTGGAGAGGCAATGGAAATGCTTGGAGGTGGGAGGCGGGGCCTCATGGAGCATGCCAGGGTGCCAAGGGTGTCACTCCAGGCTCGTGACCTTCCTCTGGTCCTCTTTTCTTCCAGGTCTCCACGAAGTGAATAGCTGCACCTGAGCTCCAACCAGAGGTTTACAAACTCTGGAAGTAACAACCATGAACCGGAAGTTCTGAACCCAGCTGCCAAAATGCTCCTCCCTCCACATGAGCTGACTCTATCAGACATTTAGTCATAGTGGTGGAAAGTGGCATAGCAGGCAGGTTTTCCGTTAAGAAAGTATGGGTGAAGGAGAGCACTGAACATGCTGCGGCATAATTACATGGAGCCAGGAAATGGGTAACTAGGGCTCTTATGAAGCACTGCTTCATTATCTGATTGTTAAAGACAGGGATCCACAGCAAGGCTGTCACCGCAGAATGTGACAAGCACCTCTCCATGAGTGCTTACAGTGGGTCTTAAGTACGGGCAGGAGGTGAGATACTTAGGGTGACAAAAGTAATAAGGCAGGCAGAAGCAAGACCAACATACAATCCCTAGGACCTTGCATGCATTTAATTTGAATTCTATCTTCATTCTTTCTGTGTCCAACACTTCATGGCAATACAATGGAAAAGCGGTGTTGCCTTACCCTGGACCTCACAAGGACTGGCCTCTCTCCCCCAGAGAAGTGCTCTCTTTTCAAGGTGTCCTCTCATTCTCCACCCACAGTAGGTGGGCAGCCTACTATATAAAAAGAGCATGAGCCACTTCTTGTTGTGATTCCCATTCTAAAGGTAAAGAAGCAGAAACCCTATGGCTCTGGAACATGGATCAACAGCCATGACTCAGCTGGAAGGGGCAAAACTTGGATTTGATACCCAGATTCCAGAAGTATATACAATACCCTTTTGGTGATGAGCCAAACAAGTGCTGTCCTTGTATAGAAGGAAAGGAAGACATGAACCACTCCTTGCACAGATATGAGTCCATTGTGCAAGAGGGCTGCAGGAAAATGCAAGTCACCAATATAGCTCACACAAATGTCATAATTAATATTAAAACTTAAGGACCAGTGAGATAGCTCAGCAACTAAATGCCTGCTTAAGCAAGCACAGGGTTCAATTCCCGGTACCGCATGCCACACCAGCCCCACCACTGGGTACACTGCACCAATGAGTACAGGCCTAGTGGTACAGGCCTATAATCCCAGTGCTGGTAAGGCTGAAAGCAGGAGGATCACTCCAAGTCTGAGCTGTGTAGTAAGATCCTGTACCAAATACATTCTTAAAAAAAGTTGACGGATGCCTCCAACTCCTCCAACCCCTCCAAAAGATGTGACCTATAATTCAAAGCCTAGGGAGAAAATGCATGCTATTGCTCAATCATTTGAAAGAGGAGATTTAGTCTAGGTGTCAGAAAGAGTGCACCCCAGACAAAAGCAACAGCCTAGGCCTGCCTAAAATATAAATTAGTTTTGCAAAGGTAAGGAGGAAAGAAACCTCGTGAATGAGGTGTGATCTAAGCACACAGGAAATGCTTCAATTTACCAAAACAGATTATTGTGGTCAAAGACATTGTACCACACCTCCTCCTCCGATACTCCCCATCACTTCAAGCCATGGGGCGGGCAGCTACACTTACCTCACTATTTTTCCACTTTTAAAGCAGTTCTGGAAGTCACCTTTCATGAGTGTCTTTAGCTGTAGTGGCTGCCTTGACGTGTGAATCGACTCAGAGCATCACCCCTGAGGGTCACTTGAAGTGAGAGGAGCCTGAGGCTGGGAGGGGTGCTCCACTGCATCTCTGTGAGCCAGACTTTCTCCGGGTGACTCTTGTTAGGTGCATTCATCACATTTTTGGTCAGATGGAAAAGAGAGAAATAGGACTTGGTAAAGAGAGAAACAAGACTCTTAGAACTGCTTCTGAAAGTAGTAAGAATGCCAGGAAAAACACACTCGACACAAGAGCAAGTATGTTAAGGGGGTTGGAGGTAATGCATCTTTAACTGTGAGAAACACTTTAAATTTTCATTTAAACAGTTAGAGCACTGTTTGACCACACTTTGTACCTACACCAGTGCCACCACAATACTAATAGCACACTTTGGTCTACGGCATGGATCTGCTCAAGATTCTTCATCATTTTAAATGAAAATGAGGTGGTGGGTGAGAATTTTTCCACGGAGAGTGGCTAAAGCTGAAGAGGATCAAACAGAGTGGTTTATTTTTTCTACCTGTGGAAGCTTCTATTGGTCAAAGTATGGCCAGCACTTAAGACTACTATCAACAACTTAAGGCCAGCCAAGACTGCAAAGTCAGGAGGCAAAGCATGTGGATTGTAATGCAGAAATAGGTCAACAGTTGAGAGCAGTGATTCAAATTCCCTGTGGCCCAAATAGTTCCAAACATCAGTCACCATCTTTCCTGCCCAGCTAGCGTTCAGAGGCACACAGCTGCCCTCTGCCCCTGAATGTGACAGAGGGGCCCTGCAGGTGGAGAATACACAGGACCATGCAGGTGGCCTCCGGAAACTCAACAGGTCAACCTCAGGAGGTCAAGCTCGGCTACAGGAGCAGGGTCCCGTCAGCACCTCATGGCCTGCCTGCTGCAGACTTCCTTGGTCTTCCCACACCCTGGATTTCAACATAGTAATTCTTTTGACATGCAAAAACTTCTCAATAAGCCTTGCCTTTTTTGCTCTTTGTTAAATGCAAATTAAGGTAACCAAGTAACAGCAGAGAATGTCTGAAAAGGCTCTCATGGGTTGGCTTGCCTTGTAATTGAAACTGATATTTGACCCTATTTTGAGTAGCATGAGGAGGGAACAGTGTGAAAGTGTGGATAACCATGAAAAGTGAAGTTTAATTTGCTTTCTTGAAGTGTAATATTTTCTTTCTGGTCTTCCTAATCTGTTCAGAAAATTGACGGTATCTGTGGATGATTCCCTGAAATCTCTAATTATTAACACCCACTCTCATTTTCTTCGACCTACTCCTATGTGTTTGCTGAATTAAACCAATGTAGTCCTTCCCTTTAACAACTATTCTGCCTTTAAATACTGGAGCTAACGGGCTGATAATTCACTGCAGTTCAATCAAGTGGAAAATTTGTAGCATTGGAGGTAATATAATTCAGGAGGATACAGGACGTCAGGTCCTGTTGTCACTTAAATAGATCTCAGTGAATTAAGGTCCTTTAACAAAATGTTCAACAGTGCTGCACCCTGGATGCTTATAGAAATCGCTGTCGTAATTGCAGTGAGGTATCCAATAAGTTAATGGAATGTCTTTATATTAAAAGAAGGAGACCTATTCCCTAGCGGCCTCTGGAGGACAGCCCTGTGTGCTTCCAGCTCAGCACCCTTCCGAAAGGCGTCCTGAGGGCAGCACGCCTGAGTGACACTGAAAGCCCAAATCTGTCTGCTCTCCTGACAGCTGCACAGGGAGCTGTTACCAGCAGGGGCAGCAGCGTCCTGGCCCTTCTCATGCTGCCAGCTGTCCACGGGATGAATCCCGATCCCTTGGGCCTGCTGCATGGGGAGCCACCCCCACAGGTTCCACTCTAATAGATTAATGGAATGAGAGCTGAGTGAAGAGGATATTTTAGGATTAAAGGAAGCATCAGGTGTTGTTGAGGCTGCAGAAAGAGGCACTGGCACCAAACCGTTTCCTCTCCTGAGCCTGAAGCATCCAGGGAAGTAAATAGAACCACTGGGTCCCTGTGACCCCCAGTCGTAAAGGGCCTGGAGCACAGCTCTGGAAGGGTCCAGCTGTTGCAAGAGCCAAGCTGAAGGAAGTAGGCAAAAGTTCTCCAGTCGTTTTCATTTTGCCCTCCAGCTTCCTGCAAGAGCCTCCCATTGGTTACCCTGTGATGAATCTTCCAAATGGTGAGATCTGTAGGGGTCACCACAGGGCATAAAACAGAGTAAAAAGCAATCCTAGTGGCCAGGAGAAGAACCAGCACTCCTGGGGCCCGCAGCACTTTGGGGACTGACTTCACATCCTAACTAACAAGTAATTTGGCAACATGTCAATGTTTACCTCCTGTCCTGGTCCACACCTTGAGACCCACCATGGAAATCTAAGAGGTACTTGCAATGACATCCACGAAAGTGTCCTTTGTGTCTGTGACACTGGATGCAAAACTGAACGTGCATCAACGGCAGAGCTGGTTAGAAGGTCTAGCACTAGCAACCTGCTGGATTGCAGAGACTGTGCCTGTGTCTCAGGGCAAATGCTCAGAAATGCCTCAAGGGATACTAGGGGTGGAAAACAGTCTTCACACTCAGTTACCCTTGAACACACCCCACTTACTGAAATTTTGAGATAGACTCGCTAAGTTGTTCAGTTGCCCAGGTTGGGTTCAGTCTTGGAATCTTGCCTCAGTTCTCCAGGATGCTGTGATGACAGAAGGTGCTACAGCAAGCAGCACAAGGAATATGCTCAAGTAGATATAGCAAGGTTCAGTATATCCATGCTCATACATTCAGAGAATAAAAATTTTAGACTAAACATTACAGTCCTAGAAGACCAAGGACATGACATTCATGACATAGGCAGCAAGTTCAGAATGCTCTGTCCACCAATAGAGCATGGTTCTGCCAATAAGAGCTGAAGGCTCTTTAGATATCAGAAGAAAATATAAAAAGAGAACAAAGAGAAGTTTGGTGATGGTTCCAAAATTGGGAATGTCCCCCTCTGAGTTGAGAATTGAACAATACTCTTCCTGATTTTCTGAGGTTGTGAGCAAAGACACTGTGGGTGGCAGGGGCAGTGCACTGTGACCCTGAGTGACCCAAGGCATGCAGCGGGCCACCTGGAATCCCTGGACCCTGAAGCCCGGGAAGCAGGAAGAGAGAAGAAAGGCACCAGGTAGAGAGGGCAAGACCCATAGGGCACGTGAGATGGAGGCACAGTCATTGCGAACATCTAGGCTCATATGACCTGAGGCCCCTGGGAGCCTCAGGAAACAGAGATACTGGTCAAGAATCCTCTGAGGAGAGGCTGGTGTGCCAGACCCTCAGCAACAATGAGCATGCTCCAGACACTGCACTGTCTGCAATTCGCATTATTTGTGTCCCAGCAAGCAATCCAACCTCACAGTCTCCACTCCCCTCAGGCAAGTGCATTTGTTTGGCTGCAGTCCTCATCTAGGAGCAGAAGCTCAGGAGTTAGCTCTTGGAATAGGTAATGATCTAGTTTATTCGTACACCTAGCAAAAGCACTGTCTTGGTCAAGGTCCCATTTCTGGACGTGCACCTGACCCCATGCCATGAAGCGAGGAGAGGGCCATATAGGCTCAGGGCTTCGGTGGGTGCTCAGCTGGCTCCAAGGCAGGAGCAGGGTGGGAGAGGGCCTGGCAGAGAAAAGGTGCCCATCCCAGGGCAGCCAAGAGGTAGCCAGAGAGGGGAGGAGCCAGACTCAAATACACCCTTCCAGTTCACACCCCGGTGACTGCCTCTACTGACCTGCTTCTCCTCCTAACAGCTCGTCCAACTCTGAATCCATCAAGGATTAATCTGCTAATGAGCACAGAACATCCACGAGCTGATCACCTTCCAAGAGTTTCCACTTCTGATTATATGAGGCTTTTTAATGTTTTTCAAAGAGAATGAAAAAGAGTAAAACAAAAATGAGAAACTGTACAGAATTCAGCAATGGCTGTTCAAGTACAGAATCGTGTCTTTACATCAATGGTGCACATTGCCAGATGTAAGCATGCAGAATTGTTCAAATAAAAAAAAATTAAAAAGAAGCAAAAAAAAAAAAAAAAAAAAAAAAAAAAAAAAAAAAAAAAAAAAAAAAAAAAAAAAAAAAAAAAAAAAAAAAAAAAAAAAAAAAAAAAAAAAAAAAAGAACCTGAAAGAGTCAATAAAATAGGAAAGGTACAAATGATTCAGTGGAAGGGAAAGAAACTGTTCAACGGGAAGGGACAATGGGCATGGAGGAAAGGGGAAAAGAAAGAAGGAAAAATAGTATTCATGTGTATACACAGGATGCCTTGGATAATTGGGCTGCAGATTTCTAGCGGCCTATTGAAAGGAACATGAGGGGCCAGGGAGGTGGCTCAGTAGAATAAGCACTTCCCTGGCAAGAGCCAGGGCCTGAGTTCAATCCCCGGTTCCATCAAAATAGAAAGAAAAATAGAGACAGCCACAGGAAAGTGGGAATACTGTTCACAATGCCCAGCAGGGCCCTGTCTGTGCAATGCCACAGTGTCACACACATGAAGCCAGATGAAAAATTAGTCACCAAAGCCCAGCACCACCCAGTAATACAATGAGCTTCAGTCTGAAGATGTGCCAACTAGCCATCAACCAACTATTGTCTTTTTATTTTTAAAATTGATTTCCTATATACAAAAATGATACTTTCTAATTTAAAAACCTCAAGAAATAAGGGAAAACTGGAGGTCAAAATTTGCTCCCAAAGTCTATCATAATCTTGCGTTCTAATCTGTGCTAGTGCAAAATGTATGTGTGCAAACCGAGCTTTCTCGTGTGTGTGCGTGATTGCTTGATCTCTCTCACTGTGTAACTGCCACCAGCAGACACCATGTCTGTAATGGCCATCGCACTTGCTGTGACCCTAGGGTCAGACTCTTGGGCTGCGCTCAGCACAGTTCTTCTTCTGTCTGCATTGGCTGGGGCAGCCTGTGAAAACACTGCATCTGGGAGCCCTGCGCCATGGGAAGGTTGGTGCTAGCTAGGTAGCTCTATAAAATTTCTCATCTTCAGGAAATGACAGGAGTGGAAGGGAAAGGCGAGAAAGATATATTCATGTATGTGTGCAGGATGGCACGAATAATTGTACTGCTGATTTCTGCTGGTCTACAGAGGGGAGCAACTGATGCTTAAATTTTTTTCTGTTTTTCTTGTCCTTTAAAATTTCTTAGTTTTTTTTTTTTTCCAATTTTGCATGTTTATGTCTGGTAGTCTGAACAACTAATTTGAGGACAACATTATGCAGTAGAGAAACCATTGTTGAGTTCCTATTGATTTGTTAGGTGAAGTTCTGTACTGTTTCTAATGTCTTTGCATTTTCAAATACTATTTTGTCTTGTTTTTAGATGATCATCATCATAAAAATAAAAATAATAATAATGATAGATTTCTCATTTTCAAGGAAACCAGTCCAAATATCTCCAGGGCTGACACATTCCAAAGAAAGCCAAATTATGTGACAAGTCCATGCAATTTTAGGCTAAGATGCCCTAGTGCAAGCAGCTGCATATTCTGCTGGCCAAAGCTCATCATGAGACAAGCTCAAAGCAAAAGGGAACAAAAAGACAGTACTAGGGAGATGGCTCAGTGGAATAAGTGCTTCCCTGGCAAGTGCAAGGGCCTGAGTTCAATCCCTGGTTCCTAAAAACAAACAAAAAGACAGTACTCATCTTCAAACACTTAATTTGGCTTAAGTGACTACACATGGGGAAATGTGCAGGAAAAATGCGGACTAGAATCACAATACACTAGTAAATTGAGAAAAGTATTCAAAGAATAGGAAAAACATTGTCTTAGTTATTTATCTTTCTTTGCTGGGACAAAACACCCAACACCCAAGGTTAAGGGAGAAGAAGAGGGTTATTTAGCTCAGGCTTTGTGGAGGCTCCAAGACAGGTGGCATGGCACAGGTCACAGTGCAAGGCGACAGAAGGCAGCAGAAGCAACAAGAACAGAGAGAGAGGCAAGCTGCTTTCTTTCCCTTTATTGTAAGCAGGCTCCCCGTGCTGGGGCAGGCACAGAACTCCCATCTACTCCTCTTGCAGTGGCTGGCTACAGTTACAGAGTGAGGCTTCTGGCTCCTCGGTGAGTTTCTTCTCAAGCTGACACAATGTGTCAACTATCACAGAATTCTAGAGTCTAAACAGCCACCCTAGGGCATGTCCTCTACACCCGAGGATGCAGAACTGCTGAGTTACTTAAGTTTCAAACCTTCTTTTTTAAAATTTTATTGAGAAACCAATGAGACAGTTTCAAAACTAATTAATAGGATAGTTTCAATAATTAATACATTGTACATTGTCATCTTCTTAGTGGTTATCCATAGTACAAGATACAGACAGGATATCCTGCCCAAACACCATTAGTACAAATCTTCTCATTGAATTGAGAGTAGCTGTATATCTAGCCTCACTATTCTGTATATATAAAGACAAAATGGTCCTTCCTTTGTATCCCCTTTTCTTGTTTAGTCCTGTCAGAGATGGGCATTCCATGGCATCTAAACACTATATGTGGGTAAATTCAGCAAAACAAACCATCATGTTCAAAACTTCTCAGATTGACACAATGTATCAAGCATTATAAGACATAGAGGTGACTTATCATAAATGAAATGAAAATGGTGAATAAATTGTTCCTCAGTCATGTAATTTTAGTATGCCAGCAATCAAAAGTACTACTGAAAAATCACATATACATTTCTACAAAAATATTTCCAACATGAAAATAGTTATGGCTTTGGCAGGATACAGAATTCCAGATCTAGTACAATTGAAAACTACAGGAAACAAGTACTATTAATTAAACAAGTACTACATCGTCATTTCACAGATGAAGAAGCTACAGCTGGGGGCTGCCACTTACTCTTGAAACTGATAGATGGATTCATGAGTGAGCAGTAAAAGCAACAGGATCGGCAGAGTGGTGAGAGAGAGCCCGAGCTACCATTTGTCAATCGCTTCCCTTCAAGGTCCTCTTTGTCACTGATGGACTTATAGACATAACAAGAGCATCTTCAACTCACCAAATAAACTCACGAAGCTTCATCGTCTTGTGCACCTTGGACTTCATTCATTCAATTCTACTAACTTTAAATAACGACCCTAAGCCTGGAGTTGGCACAAAGCATCCCAGACCACATTTTCAGTTCCCACTCTTCTGCATCCCATGATCCATCCTGCTATTGCCCACTGCCCCCATGTGTGAGTCCTGAATGAAGGAGTTGTGTGCCATGCGACTCACCCAGTGTCCCCACCTGAGAGGTCACAGATGTCGGCAAGATGTTCTCGCCTGTTGCCTATGCTCAGTCTGTGAGTGGACCCCATAGGAGACAGACCCACGAGACAGGAAAGCTCCATGGCTCCCTGTACTTTCTCTGGCTCCTTCCACAACTGGAGATATCTGTGATAAGTAGGGGAAGCCGCTGTTTCCCTTAGAGCAGAAAATGAACAAATTCATGGAGCACCACTGATCCCTGGTGAGCTCAGAGTCTCCTGTGTAGTGCCTGTCACTTGGCAACATAGATGTGAAGTCCCAGGGAGAAGAATCTCAGTCATCTTTAAGCCTACACTTCTTCAGGTTGGGTCTCTTTTTGGGAAACAGGCCCGTTTCTCCTGTCCCTTGGCCACATAGCAACAATACTGAAGGAGAGAGCCCAAAGTGAACATGCGTACCACATACTGTATTTTCGCCTTGGTAATGTGTGGGTATTCTGGCAAAGTATACATTGCTATAGATGAGCTAAATAGTGTGCCTACTACACTTCTTCACTCAGTATCGTACTTTAAAGAAAAATGTCTATGTTCTATGTTGCTACTTTTCAGATGAATAATCTTTTGACTCCCATTCCTTTTTTTAATGCATGTAGTACAGAGTCTGCAGGGTCTCACTACACAGATTGGACTCATAATTATCCTTCTGTTTTCAGCCTCCCGAGAGCTGGGATCATAGGTGTGCACCATCACACCCAGCTTCATTCACTGGCTCAGTGCACCCCAAGGGTGGAGCCAGCATGGCAGAGATTGAACTCTGGTCCCTGTGCCTGCCTAAGCAGACACATTAGTCCACTGAACCATCTGGATAGCCCCAGAACAGGTGGCTCCTCATCTCGGGAACAGCTTCTCTCTGGCTAGAGGAAGCAGATGTGTGCTGCTCTCCTCCTCCTTCTCTTCAGAACTCTTCCCCTTCGATCTGTGGCACAATATTTCCCTTCCCATATGCCTGTAAATAATCCTTATGAAGCCATTTCATTAGTCTCTTAATTTAATCCAATTTTTAAACAAATACTTTCCACTGAGGAAAAAAACGATGCATTCGATAGTAAAATTCTTGAAAAATATAGCAAGGTGTACAATGAAACATGGACATTGTACTACCTGAAAAAGTCTAGAATAATAATAAGCACACATTACTTTTGCTCTGCGGGTCAATTCACATCTGCTTTACTTCTGGTGACTTTACCATATTTCACACCAACAGGCTGCCCATCTGTCTCAGTTACTCTTCGCTTGTTGCTTGGGAACGAGGAAATACCCAACACTCAAAATGAAAGAAGGAAAAGTTTGTTTAGCTCACAGTTACTGGAGGTTTCAGTCCGTCCTTGGTGGCTCCAAGGCAGCTTGGCACATGACAGAGAGCATCCTTTCGTGGCCGCAGCAAAGAGCAGAGCCCCAAAGGGGGGAGCAGCAGAAACAATGGCAGCAGAGAGCAAGCGCATCCTCCTTAAGCTGCACTCAGGCTCCCTGCCCCAGGCTGGGTGTAGCGCTCACACCCATAATTCCAGCAGTGCTCACAGCCATAATCCCAGTGGATTAGGATTAATCACGAACTCTGGAAGTCTGCCCCTTGACTGCAGGAGGCTTTGGGGGGACAACTAGACACATATCATAGCATCATATCAAACCGTTAATTCTGTCCATGTGAAGTACATCTCTGATTACAGCGGTAATGCATAATTCCATGGTGATTTCCTGGCTTCACAGTGATTGGTTCAGGTTTGAAATATGTGACCCATACAGAGCCAATCAAAATGAACGAGACTTCCAGGAAATGGACTCTTTTACTTGTAATGGGGCTCTGAAATTCTGAGGATGTACAATGTGGATTGGTGCATTCATCTTTTACTTGTTTATTATCATTTTGTTTTTAACACAAAAGGAAAGCATTTTTGAGAAGATTAATGCACTCCTCGAGGAACTGAGAAAGTTATTTCCAGAAAAGTATTTCTGGTTGAGGAGAAATCATGTGCAAGACCCTGAGTTCTGCACACACTTCAACTGCAGGGGAGACAGAGAGGATGAGGAGCAAACAGGGGACTACGGGGTAGAGAAGGGCTGACTGAGATGGCAGGCACATGGCAGAGTGGAAGGGCAGAGAAAGACAAAACATTTTGGTGCCAAATTTAATCGCAAATTAACCCTGAAGGCATCCCTGCCCTGCCCTCCAGGTTGCGGTACGCTATTTGCATGTGTCATATCCTTCTGCTGTTAGCATCCTTCCTCTATAAAAATCTCACTACTATAGTTTTATTATCATTTTAATATATCCCATGAACCTGTCCTGGCAATGGGCACGAGACACATGTCCATTACAACTACCAAATAAAATTGGCCCCTCTCTCCCTTGGCTCATTACTTATAGAAAACATTCAATCTCCTTGTCTGCCAAATCCACTTCATGTCAACTTTTTAATCATTTGCAAGCAACGAATTTTTAACCAATGCAAAACATTTTTCCTTCCTTAAGCAGCATTTAATAATGCATGCACCCTTCCTTGGAGAAACCATTAGTGTAAGCAAAACAGACGCTAATTGCCAGAGTGAGAGCAAACAGAATTTGCTGTTCTATTCTTGAATGTGGCCAGAGGACTTTCAAGAGCTTGGTGAGGTGAGCTTTATGTCATCCAGCAGGACCTGAGAGCCAGGTGAAGTCCTTGTGCCACAGAGGGAAGCACTCAGACCTCAGCCTCACCCTGCTACCCCATCTCCAGCCATCCGCTGGAGTCTGGCTATCAGCAGGTTGAGCTACTGCACTGTGGGCTGAGAGCCAGGACCCAGCCTGGCACCTCTGCACTGCCAACACCTGCTGCTCCAAGCGGGCGTAAATGTAGCGCTGACAATTACTTCACTTATAACTGGACAGAACAAAGGTCAGGCTCCTGCTCTGCTGCAGCTACTGAACACTTTGCTGGATGTTTTCTAGTACTTGATATTTTCAAAGCACTTTGATCTACATTATCTCACATGATCTCATGAATTCCCTACCCAGGGAGGTCTTATTATAAATCACATTTTACCTGACAGGAAAGGGAAACTCCAAGCATTCAAGGCTTGCTAGGCATTGCCAAGTGCTAGCAAGGCACACCATGGCATTCAAGGAACTGTCCCAACATCTACGTCACAGAGGTGGCTGTCTACTATGGACAGACTGTTCCTGAGCAGCCGCAGCAGGCTCGCTAGGCTTGTGCCCAGTGCTAGCAAGGCACACCATGGCATTCTGTATCTCTCTTCCATCCCATTCATCTTCCTTGCAAGTCTAACACCCAGTTTTATTAAGAATTTTAGATGCATTTAAGACACTATTATGTGAGTGCTGAATGCCTATCCCAGAATGTTTGCTGGGGCCAATAAGCCTAGGAAGACACTGTCACACCTTGTGGGGGGCAAAGAGAAGTGTGGTGGCCCCAGGGTCAGAGGACTGCATGCCACAGTGGGAACCACAACCAAGGGGAAATAAAGCCACTGTCACAGCACGGCCCATGGCAGCAAGGAACGTTACATGGCCATCCCTCGGGTGTCCAGGGGTGGTCACCTATAGCAATCCTAAGGTGAAAGTCAAACCAAAGCCACCAGTAATTTTGGGGAGGGAAAGGCAGAAGCTCAGAACACTGTGGCTTGTACTCTAACCCTGGCCAACAAGTACAGCAGCAGCAGCTCACTTCCAGCTATAGAGCAGCCTCTGCCTCACCAACTGTGGGCCCTGCATACCTCAGCGCTATTAATTCCCCTGTGTCAGTTCAATTATTTTTATCATGACAGAAAAGTGATGTTCTTTTACTTCAATGTCCAGCAAAATGCCAAGTCGAGAGCTAGGTGAATTCCCAAACATCTTTTCCATATGTTAATCTTGTTGGAACAATAAAAATGAATAGTTGAGAATGTGCAAAGTACGTGAGTTCAAATTTCAGGGCCCAGACTGTTGTGTGTGCATAGCCACCACTTACTTGCTATGCGTTTCTCAGGCTTTCTTACTAAATAAATAAATGAATGATAACATGTAAATGGGGATATAAATGAAGGACCACTTTGTATCTATATATACAAAATATTTAGGATAGATATACAGCTCCTTTCTCTTAATTCAATGAGAAAGAAAGATTTGTACTAATAGTATTTGGACAGGATAGCATGCCTGCATCTTATACTATGAATAACCACTATGAAGACAACAATATGCAGTGTATTAATTATTGAAACTGTCCTACTAATTGGTTTTGAAACTGTTTCACTGCTATTTGTTTCTTAATAAAATTAATTTTTAAAAATGAACGAATAAGCACGTGTGCTTTCCATCTAACCATGAGGAAAACATTAACCAAACTCAGCATGAGAGTTGCACCACAAAATAACTGAACAGCCTTCCCCTGACGTCCCAAGAGAGTGCTGGAGAGGGAAATGCTGCAAGGCTGCTGCAGACCCGATGAGACAAGAGGATCAGAGCCCGGCATGCTCTGTGAGGCCCAGACAGGACCCTAGAACAGCCAGGCCACCTTAGTGGAAAAGCTGGTGAAATTCAACTTGAGTCCAGTTTGATGAGTCGTAATGTACTGCTGTTAATGTACCAATTTTGAAAATTATAACACAGCAATATAGAATTTTAATAAAAGAGCAAACTGGGTAAGGTGCATAAAGAAACATTTGGTGGTCTTTTTGCAAGTTTTCTATAAGTTTAAACTTATTGTAAAATAAAAATAAAATAATAGCTCAACACAAAAATCTTGGGGTTTGAAAGTTGAATACAAAGAAAAATTCTGGATGAATCTTGGGACCAGAGGAGAGGGGGAGAGCGCCTACCTGGATTCTTTTTTTCTCAGAGGTTAACAGTAAGCGGTAGCAATTGGTGAGGACTCTTGGTTCAGTATATGAAAACCACTCATTCACCCTGAAGACCGGAGCTTCTCAGGAGATTGTGGTTAGCTTCTGAAGAGCACGGCTGCTTTGAGCAAGCGATGGAGAAAGTAAGTGGAAAATAAGTTACAAACGTGTGTTGTAGGGTAGGCGAGGTAGCTCAGTACACTAGCTCCCCTTTAGGTAAGCACAGGGACCAGGCCTTGATCCCCTGCACATATGCTGTGCTGCCCAACCCTGGGCATGCAGAGCTGGTGAGCAAGTCTGGGCGTGGAGGCGCACACCTGTAATCCCAGTGCTGGGGAGGCTGAGGCCAGAAGGATCACTCCGAGTCTGAGCTGTGTAGTGAGACCCTGCACCAAATACGTCGAAAAAAATGTGTTGCAGAATGTACCTGATCATACACATATATACCCATATCTATTACAGGTCAAGTATCTATTTTTGCAATCTATTCAATCTATTTTTTATTACATTCCTTATAGTTTTGAAAGAACATTTTAAAAAGTAGTAAAATAAAACATTAAAAATGATACAGAGAGACAGGTCAGTGGCATAAGAGCCTGACAGGCATGCACAAGGTCCTGAGTTTGATCCCGGGTACTGAAAAAAAAAAAGAAGAAAGAAATGATACAGAATTTTACTAAACAAATAAGAGGAATTAAACTATGGTTGTTTCATTGCACAATATTGTCTTCAAATTCAGATTATCAGATGTAAGCATGCAAAATCAGTCAAAAAGTTATAAAATATTAATATAATATAATACAATGTTTATGCTAAATATTAATGTAAAATGTTGAAAAGGAGAAAAACGTTTACGCATTAACTGCTCTTTTGAATAGACCAGTAGAAGTTGGGAGCACAGTTATCCAACCTGTCCTGTGTGTATATGTGAAGATATCTTTACCCTTCCCTCTTTGTTCTGTCCTTTCCTTCATCCAGTTGTTCTTCCTTTTGAATATGTTCTTTCCCTTTCACAGTGTGTATTGTGCTTTTCAGATTTTATTTACTCTTTCAGATTCTCACACTAATGAGACAATATGATGTTTACACATGTGGGTCTGATTTGTTTCACTTACGAGTAAGGTCTCTAGTTGCATCCATTTACCTGTAAAAGCCTCGAGTTTGCCTTTCTTATAGCTCAGCAACAGTACTGTGTAGAACTACCCCGTCTTTTTTATCCATTACTCAGATGATGGGCATTTGGCTTGCTTCCAAGATTTAGCTATGAAAAATTGCACTGCTATAACATGGTGCACATATATCACTGTCTTATGATGTTTTCAATCTTTTTGTGTTAATTTTATCCTCAGCTGTGCAGTGGATGGGAGGGACCCAGCAGCATGGGAGAAGACACAGATGTGCTTTTGTCAACTGGAGAAACACAGACAACAAAGATCCAACAAGCTTTTGAAAGGACAAAAAGCCTCTGAGAGCCAGGAACTCACAAGGCAACCAGAATCAAACACAGATTCATCTCTCTTGCTCCAAAACCTACCCCTGGCAGAGGTCCAGCTCTTACTCTCCTCACCTAATCTCCCACCACTTCCAGAAGTGAAATGTGGGGGAGACTCCTACAATGTTGTATGACTAGAAGATGAAGACAGAGATGAATCCCAGTGCTGAGCTCTGATTCCTAGCTGTATTTATTATTCAGCACTTTAACAGTTCTGGGAGACACGATTTCCTGTTGATTTATGTTTCTCCTGATTTCTTCAGGGCTAGCCATCATGAACCTTCCTCTCCCCTAGGATCATAAAGCTATAATTCAGACGCTGTGTGAGCAGCATACCCACGTGGGCTGACACAGACTTTATTTCTCCAAAGCTTTTAGAAGATAAGTTTACTTCTAGTATCACAAATGAATGGTGCTGTGCTTTGTGGGGGTGGAGAGTAGTCTACACTTCTATGTTTCTTTGGTCATTTACTAAATGGCATGTATTGAACTTGTGACTGGAACAACATTGGGCATTAGGGACACAAGAGAGGACAAGGCAGAAACAGTTACTGTCCCCAAGGCGCTGGCAAGCTTTGGGGAGGATGTGATATTTGGGAGACGATGTTTCCAGAAACCAAAGCACAGCTGCCCAGTGGGTCATCAGGCAGGTACTTATCATAGAAGCATAATCAAGATTTCTGGAGGATATTCGTATGCACTCGCCATCAGCATGCACGACATCAGCAAGTTTTGAAAGCAGCCTAAGTATCTACTATTAAAAACTGATCAAATCCCTATGGTGCATGCTAGGTTTCATTGTCACATGAGTAACTGAAAAGTAAAAATGTGGTCATTGCGGGAGCAGAGAAGGTCACAGAGAGGGAAAAAAAATGCGGAGCCTCTGAAGAACTAGGAAGAACTGTGGCTAATATAAGCTCATGCCAGGGAGGAGCTTAGTGGTGATCTGTGTGCTTGGCAGCTCAGGATTGGCTGCCACATAGGCACGGAAGGCAGTGATTGGTTGAGGGGACGGGAACAATGGACCAGATATTGTGTAAGGGAAGTAGGTGGCTGGTGAGCAGGGTGAAGATGGGCTGATTCCGTGGTGCAGGCATCATACTGGCCTGCCAGCATGATGACTAAGCGGAACTTCATTAAGGTGAGTCACCCATCAGTGCAGACATGTGGGATACAGGATGCTAAGTCGGGGTGGAAAGCATCATTTAAGGATGGCAAAGTGTCCTTAAAACATTTATAAGGTGTTTGGTAGAGAAGAAAATCTAAAATGTAGTTACAAAAAATAATACAGAATTAAAACCCTTGGAACAAATGTGCATGTACACCTGTAAATGCACACGAGGAGCAAGTTCTTATGCCACACGTGCTGGGTTTTCATCGGGGATATTTAGTAACATTATTGGGAAAGATTTGGATAAAGGACAAAAAAGAGAGGTATGCCCAAAAGACAGTTCTTAGAAGAATAATTTGTGGCAATTCGTGTTTAATTACTGCAGAGGCATCATTAATAAAGACTCTGGGGTCAAATAGAGCATTTAGTTGGTTTATTATTGTCCCCTCTGCAACTAGCCATGCGATTCCAGGTGAATTTGTCAGTGAAGTGCTGGAGGTGGGAAGGTGGCCCACAGGAAGCGGCCTTCCCTGCGCTCTCTACAGAGCTCCCTTTGGCTGAGGTTGGAGGACACAAAGCTGACAAGATCTTGAGTCAACCATCCAAGTTTCATCTTCTCCTCAATTCATGAGGAAGCCGTGTAAATATTGACTTTCTGACTATGTTTTAGAAAGGGGATAAAGCAGTGCTTAAGCAGGCTTCCTTTGTATTTGGATGCGTTTATCATGCCTTGGTCTTTTATGTAGATATTTTATACCTCAAATATTGATTTATAAGAAACTTTGGAACGTAGTCTTTCTTCTCTATTCATTTTTTCAGCAAAGCCCCCACTTTATGTGAAACAACAGTGGTGCAACCTGCTGTAAATTTTCCCTGGGAGCCTAGAAGGAAAGTCGTAAACATCAGTCACTAGGGCTGTATTCAGTCCTAGGGCCAGTTTGCAACAAAGTGTATTTGAATATAGCAGCATTTTATGAAGCCCCGGGATCATGTCTTGAGGGGTGTAGAATAGCTGTGTAAACCAACACCTTCTCTTTCAGCTAAAATTCAAAACATAGTATGATTCTTCTTTTCACAAGCACATGTAGTCACCATTGCCACCCACATTTACTGTATGAAATAAAGTCCTATGCAGGATTTTAATTTTCAAAATTGCTTTCCACTACCCAGCTGAATACAGTATGTGCTGGGTAGAGACAGGAAGGAGTCATAATGAGGCCCAGCTCCACAGGGCCTCTCAGCACTGCCTAGGCTATGAGTCACAGAAACATTCAGGTCCGCGGGCTCCGGAACAGGAAGGCGAGGCTGTGCTTGCTCCAACGTGCTCTGTGGGACCTGATCCACCCTTGGCAGAGCTGAAGGCAGCTGGCTCCGGAGAAGCCTGCAGAGTTATGCTTCAGAAGCTCATGGCCCTCTGAGAGGGCACTTGTGGTGGATAGCTAACTGGCAATCAGCTACTTCCACCTAGCTGAATTAAACTAGCATGGTGATGGGTACAGGAGGGCCACCTGAGGGTTGTTGCCAACAGCATAAAGTCAGAACAGGAGAAGCTGCTAAAAGGCTGTTAGAGATGCTATTAGGAGAAGCTGTTGGACCTGTTGAAGGCTGCTAGTTCTTTTGGAGAAGCGTGGGTCCTCATCTTAAGCATCAATTATTCACTCCAGAGGGGAAGATGGGGCACTGCTCAGCCTCATGAAGCTTGTCTCATTGGCTTTCCTGATGGGAACTCGGATTTTCTCATTGCTGGAGGAGCTCTGGACCTCACTGTTTCTAAGAATGGCTGTGGTACCTTGGGGGAGCTCTGGTGCTTACCTTGAGCATCCACTTCAGGTCCCTTAGGTTACTAGCACAGATCCTTCATCCTGCTGACATCGAATTCCTAGCTGCCACCACTGGCCTTTGGGCCTTTCCAGAACATATCCATGAAGCGGGTCTGTATGAACTATGTTGTGGCCTATAGGCCCCCAGTTGGACTGGTGGGAGTCATTGCTATGAGCTCTAGGCACTCAGCTGGGTTCGTTAGTATGTAGTGTGTGGATAGATTTCATGCACTTGTAGCATGCTATTCTTTGGTGATTCATTATCAAATGCCGATACAAAACATATCCTGTACTGTATTATTCACCCTGCATAACAGGATCAACCTTTTATAGCAGGACCCCAAACCATAACAGGACCCATCATGGGCAGAGTGTGGGGAATCCTGGAAGGGGACTACACCCTTGAGTGTTCACATGCAGCTTGCTCCCCTATAGCTGCTCTTGGAGCGCAGACATCAGCCTGGACACGTGTCTGGCAGTATGCAAGGACTCGGACAGCTTGGCATGACCACAACCAATCTGCAGAGAGCCCCTGGCACAGCTGAAGCTGAATCCTCTTTTGTCACATGCATGCAGAGGTATTGAGGAACTAGTTCGAGGCCTCTTTCTGATGGGCCAGCTGGCCAGACTTGTAAACATTAATGACAAGACAAGATTTCATAAAATGCATCAGTTTAGCCATGAAGGCTTTCTAACTGTACAAGGCTACACAGCCCTGAGAGGACTTGTTCTGTCTAGTCAGGTGCTTGAAGAGTTTCTGAAGGGAAATTTCTAAGTACACAAGGTGATAAGCTGATGTAGACTCTGAGGATTGAAGGGAAGGACCTTGTAATGTTTCAACCACTGTCATCTGAAGCAGGGCCTCCGGATCTCTGCCACATCTTGGCTCTCCTGGCTCCTTTCAGCCTGGAAATCTTGCTCTGATGTGTGTGTGTGTGGGGGGGCAGTAACCTACCCTCAGCTTTGCCACCTCATGTCACTCCCACAGGTTTTCTCTCACTGCTCATTTGAAATTCAGTCTGTCTGGATGCATCTATTTCTGCACTCAAAAATACAATGTTTCCTGAAATTTGGCATGTTCAGAGGTTGGGTTTTGGAGGGACCCTGGACCATAGGGGACTATCGCTCTTCTATGGACAGAGGAAGCCATGTGCCCTTCAATGAAAGTCCTGGTGGGAGGTGGGGCCCGATTGGAGGTGCTGTGTCCCTGGCATGTGCACTCAGAGTGTGGGTCTCTTCTCCAGATCTTCTCTTCACTCCCTGATTCCCAGATGCTGTGGAATGAGCAGATTTCTGCAACAGGCTCTTCACCATGAAGGTTCTGTCTTGAAGATCTCTGCCCATGGTCTGAATCCCACGGAATTGTTTGTCAAATTAAATCTTTCCTCTTTCAAACTGTGGGCATCATGTATTGTGTCTCAGTGACTGGAAAGCTAGCTCATATGTTTACAGAGAAGGAGAATCCCAGGGGAGCACTCTCCTATGCCTTGTCCAGAGGAGAAAGTCACATGTCTATCATTACTTAGAGATGAAAAATATCTCTAAGTGGTGGCCACTCATCAGACTTTTTTAGGTCTTCTGGTTCGATTCACACAGAACTACATTTCCCACCTGCTCATGGTGGGTCCATCCAATATGGTGGCATAGCTGGAAGGCTGGGGGCTCATGGAAAGCAAAGCCAGAATATTTCTTTTGATTCTGCACCCTGTCTCTTCTGAGGCTCTTAGTTGTGGATGGCACCCCTTGCTGTGTCTTCAGCTCTGGCAGTCACAGCTCTGAGACTGTCACTGTAATGATTTTAACTCCCAATATATGGGCCCCAGTAATCTGATCTGTTCCCTTTGTCTCTCCAACTGTAGGAGTGCAGCTACTGCTAGCAGATATTAATTTTCTGCTGCTTTCTTATCTAACATTTAGAATTTGGGCTCTCTACATTAACCCTAAGGTTAATGGTTAATAAAAGGGAAAAACACTAACCAATACACATAACAAAAGTGTGTGTGCATGCGAGTGTGGATGTGGTGTTGGGGACTGAACATCGAAACACATGACAATCAGTTGCTTTAACATTTCTCAACATGCTGAGTCTATAATTTTAGATAGTCATAAATATTTTAAAGGAAATGTAATATGTAACAGGAGAAGTGATTAGTAACTGAATCTTTCAGTTGTGGCTCATCTAGGAAGATAAAACTCATCCTATGTACTTTAACCACAGAGAATCCCATACAATGTGTGATCAAAACTTTTGAATACAACTTTTAAAAAATCATTACAGTGAAAGACACATTATGATTAATGTCCCTCAAAATCCACCTCCTCATGTTGGACAGACTTATTCCATCATTTTGGCCACTTTCTAAATTAATTCTGGGAACCTTCTTTACTGAGAGTCTTTAGGAGTTATAAAATTGTGGTGAATGCTGATGTTGAGAGACATTGACCAGGAAAGGCAATGTCTAAAAACTTTAGAATGCATCTCCGGTCATCTCATCCACTGGATATGGAGAAGAAAGATTTCTGGCTCTCCCACAAAGTCAAGATGACCACAGAAGGTCAATTGCTTGAATTGATTCACAGCATCAAAGCAACCACAATAGCTCAGCTAAATAAATAACCAAAGTTGCTATTTCAAAATGACCTCCAGAATTGCTTCAGAGAGTGGCAACAACAAGAAGTGTTCCAAAAGGAAGGAGGCTTGTGGAGAGGGACTGGTGACAATGCATCCAACTTCTACTGCAATCAAATTTTTAAGCCTAGACCTTTACTGTGGCTTTTTATACTATATAGAGATTGATTTTGTGGATGAATACCAACCTATTATAGATATTCTTAGCTACTAATTGGTAAGAAATATCAATAACCTTGCTATTGTGGCTATTTCTGCTTCTTCGGAGTTCAACATGTTGGATATTGGACATTGCTTGCACAATGGCAAGTGATAATGAGAGCCCTGTTAAGGTGTGATTGCTGGGACAGGGAGGCTCTTGAGAGCCTGAAATCCTGAGCTGGAGCCTGGTGCTACTGAGAGCCAACGCAGTTCTGGGGAGAACCAGAAAGTCCATCTGAAACACAGTGTTGCTCTATATTAAACAGAATTGCACATTCTGGGTGTCCAGGAATACACTCATACAACAGCTTTAAACTTCAGCTTCATTTAGAGGTATATACATGAGTTCGTCTGGTTTACCTTTCTTACTGAGACTGATTTTTTTTCTACTCTCAAATATTACCTATGACAACATAAGAAAAATTCATTTAGGTGTGCTTAAATATAAAACACTATCACTGAAGGAAAATTTTGGAGCTAGCTGACTTCAGACATAGATGGTTGAAGGAGCGAAAAAATGACATGAAGCCAAATTTTTATTCATTTCTCAGCCTGGCTTCCAAAGTGCTGGCTTTTAACATCATCTCTAAACTCCACTCAGTCACTGAAGAATGACTAAGAGTTTCTTTCTGGGGAGTCTCAGGAGAGGAATAATCATGCATGAAGCATTGCCTCTCACAGGATATGTGTCATCCCAACCCTATCGCTGTGGCCTGGAGAGAGGTACTGCACAGCTCAGTCTGTGAGGATCAACTCTGACAGAAATCACAGCTCCGGGCAGCTTTGCCTGTGCTCATGCTGGAGGGAGAGGGAGACTGGTGGTGGGCCTCAAAAATATCATCAGATACTGTCAGGAATGCTAAGTGGAAAAGAGGCTGGGGGAGAGGAGAGAGGGCATGAAGAGAAAGGGGGTAGGGAGGGACAGAGGGACGGAGAGGGAAGGAGAAGAGGAAACAGAGGGAGGAAAGAGTGATAGAGACAGAGAAGGCGAAGAGGAAGGAAAGAAATGAAGGAAGAAAGGAAGGAGGAAGGGAAGAGAAAGAGAAAGTGGGAGAAAGGGACGCGTAGAGAAGGGAGGAGAGAAGGATGTGAGGAAAGGTGGGTAATTCTCCTTCCTCAATTCAGTACAGGTGGTAAAATCATAAAATCTGACTGCTGAACACCATTTTCTCTGAGGAATCCCTTGGCTTAAATGTAAAAATCGAGAGTACAGCCAGGGTTTTCCAGACATGAAAGCGATCGGCCTGCGGCAGGGCGTTACCCTCGGGGTTTGGCATCGGTTTATGTCATCAGATGGACCACGCGACGTCTGTGCCCACTGCAGGGCTCACAGATGGCCGCTACCAGATTGAGTCTGCAGCCTGACTTCACTTGACAGTGACAGGAAGCATATGCAGGCTGATCCTCTGGCAGAAGGGTCCTGGAGCTGTGCCCACTTCCTCCAGAGCCTCCGACTAGCGGAAGACCCCCGGGGCTGCAACTGCATGTGCTTCTGCTGCTAATCTATATATCTCTTTTAATATTGAACCACTTGATGTTTAAGTAGAGAAACTGAACACAGAAATGTGTTATTTGGTTTTATATCACACCCGCACCTACAATATTTAAATGGCAAGGGAATACCCATCCCTGACAAAACTAAACAGAAAAAGGAGATACAAATGAAGGGCCATTTTGTATCTGTATATACAAAATAGTTAGGATAGATATACAGCTACTTTCTCTTAATTCAATGAGAAGAAAGATTTGTACTAATAGTGTTTGGACAGGATATCCTGTCTACATCTTGTACTATAAATAACTACTACAAAGACAACAACATGCAATGTATTAATTACTGTAACTGTTCTACTGACCTGTTTTGAAACTGTCTCATTACTATTTGTTTTTCAATAAATTAATAAAAGAAATAAAATATATCCCCTCCCAATGCAGCGGTCACACCACTGCAAACCACGTGGACCATTGCTACAAGGCCCAAAGCTTTGTTCCTGCCACGACTGAGATGAGCCTCTAGAGAAGGCTCAGAGAATAGAGAGAACACGAGCGGCACAGCAGGGTCCCAACTAGGAGCCCAGGGTAGACTGGCAGGGCTAGTAGTATGAAAGGACCGAGGCAGCAACACTATAGCAGCCAACAGGCTGTAAGCTCAGTGAGCAAAGTCCTCTGTGAGGACAAAGCACATGGAATAGGAGCAGGTGGGCAGGCAGTTTTGTCTCATTGTGTTTCTTTCCTACCCCCTCAGTTTTGTTTCTTTGTGATACCCTCCCCGCCTTAGTTGGTTTGTTTTGATTTTTTTTTTCTATTTGTCTCAGGTACTCTTCTCTTATTGCTGGGACAAATACCCAACACCCAAAGTGAAGTAAGGAAAGGTTTATTTGGCCCACAGTTACTGGAGGTTTCAGTCCACACTCAGCGGGCTCCCAGGCAGAGGGGCACACGGCAGAGGGCAGCAGCTCGGGAGAAGCAGCAGCAACAACAGCTACAGAGAGCAAGTCCATCTCCCTTCAGTTGCATTCAGGTTATCTGCTCAAGAATAAGTGTAGCACTCACACCTATAATCCCAGAAGCAGTCAGATCCTTAATCCCAGTGGATCATGTGTTAATCACAAACTATAAATCCATCCCACGACTGCATGAGGTTTGGCAGGACATAAACGGTACATTATTCTCTTTTATTTTCTTTTACCCTGTTTCCTAATTTGCTAGGGAGAACTCTAGCCACAGAAAAATAATCCCACTTCCCAAAATCAGAGACCAAGTGCAGACAATCCCTTGCTCACTCCAACATTCTTTCTCTTCTGCCTTCTCATGTAGACTCCAAAAATGTGCAGTACCAGCCTTTGTCCTCTAGTCTTGTTTCTACTTTCTTTTCTTTGTTTTACTCACTGTCCTTCTTAAATCTTCCCACCACAGCTTAAAACTAATCTACCAAGTGAAACGCTGAATACAAGTGCCTAGTGTACAGTCATCAACACCTACGCTGAAAATCTTGTGAAAGCACAGAATAAATGGACAGATTCCTAGGAACATGTGAATTACTAAAGCTGAAACAAGAAGACATAAAAATTGTAAATAAATGTCCGGCCAAGTAGCTCAGCAGATTAAAACACCTGCAAGCAGGCGCAGGGGTCGGGGTTTCAATCCCAGGGCCTGCTGTGCTGGCCTCACCCGCAAGGCACACTGAGACAGCTATTGAGGCTGGGCGTGGTGGTGCAAGTCTGTAATCCCAGGTCTTGGGAGGTTGTAAACAAGAGGATCACTATGAGTCTGATCTAGTAGTGAGACCCTGACTACCCTGTAGACCCTTCCCTAAAATACAAAAGAAAAATATTATCAGTTAACTAAAATGAAAATGTAATTTAAAAATTACCAACAAAGAAGAGCCAGTTCCTGATGCATTAATGGCTAAATAAAATGGGAATGTTCCTCAAACTTTAAAAAATAAAATAAAAAGAAAGCAATTCTGCCTACCATCTTTCTTTCTTTCCTTTCTTTCTTTCTTTCTTTCTTTGAGTTTTAGTACAGGGTCTACCTACATAGACAGGACTCAGTGATCCACCTGTGTTCAGCCTCCCAAGAACTGGGATTACAGACTTGCACCACCATACCCAGTCTCAATCTTTGTTTCAGTGTGCCCCTGGGTCAGGGCCAGCATGGCATGTCAGGGATTGAACCCGGCCACTGCATCTACCTAAGCAGGCATTTCAATCTGCTCAGCTATTTGGTCTAAACTTGAGCTATTTGGCTGGCCCTGCCTAACATATTTCTAGAGGCAAGTATTATCCTAATACCAAAACCAGAGGCAAAACAATCCATAAGAACTACAGATCAATCTCCTTAAAGAACATAGATGCAAAAATCCTGTTTTTATATAATTTTATTGAGAAACAAATATCAATGAGACAGTTTCACAACTGATTACTGGCACATTTTCAAGAATTAATGTATTGCTTATTGTTGTCATAGAGGTTATTCATTGTACAAGATGCAGACATGGTATGCTGTCATATCATGTCTGCATCTTGTACAATAAATAACAATTAACAACGAATAACATTATTATAACAAACCTCTCTATTTACTGAATTTAGAGAATGGAGCTATATATCTATTCTAACTATTTTGACTATACAGACACAAAAGGGTTGTTCACTTCTATCCCACTTTTTTGGTTAGTTTGTCAGACAGGGCATTCCATTGTCATTTAAATATTGTAGGTGTGTGAATTCAGCAGAATTGCCCAATATAGTCCAGTAGTCCATAAGAGTAGTGAGTTTTCTGTAAAACTGGAAAAAGTCAAAACTTGTTGACTTAAGCTTTTTACAACTCAGCATATTAATGTGACTTTAAGTTTTTGAAGTGATTAAAATTGTATTTGCTTTTTGCATAATTTTATTGAGAAACAAATAGCAATGAAAGAGTTTCACATCAAATTAGTAAGACAGTTTCAATAATTAATATATTGCATATAGTTTTCTTTTTAATTGTTGTACAAGATGGAGGCATAATATTCTATTTACAAACACTATTAGAACAGATCCCTCTATTCATTGAATTAAGAGAATGTAGCTGTATATCTATCTTGACTATTTTGAATATACAGATACAAAATGGTCATTGATTTGTATCCCCTGTTTTGTTTAGTTTTGTTCATTAAATATTATAGGTGTGTGTATTCAGCAAAATTTTCCCAAATAGTCCAGTAGTCCATAATAGTATTGGGTTTTCCATATGTCTGGCAGTGTCAGAAGTTGTTGACTTGAGTCTTTTACAGCTCAGCATAATAATATGGTTTTACTTCTTATACTTTGGTTTAATACTTTTCTGTGAGATGGTTAAGACCAAGATAAAGAAAGACTTATATTACAAGAATTATAGCTTTTTTATCTGATTAAGGTCAGTCAAATCCTCTCAGGATTTATCCTGAGACCCTGTACCACAGTTTGTAGATCCTTTGTCTCTACATGGGTGTGGCTTTAATATTTATACTTTGTTTTCATACTTTTCTGCTGGACGGTTAAGACCATGATAAAGCAAGACCTATATAACAAGAAATGTAACTTTTGTATCTGATAAGGTCAGTCAGGTCCCCTCAGGATTTATCCTGAAGCCCTGTACCACAGTTTGTAGATCCTTTGTCAGTGTCAGCCATGTGGATGAGTCACGGCCATTGTGACCAGTTTGCTCACTGTGGAAGCCTGAGAGAAAGTTTTCTCTCCAGTTGACTCTCCTTGGGTACACTCTACATCATTGATGACATTCCTCTGTAGCCCCATAACCTCCTTAATCAGAAAATTTGGGAAACAACTGAATTGCATAATGTTACAGTATTGGTTATCCAATGTCCTGAGTCCTCACTGACCTTGAAAGCCTAGGGCCAAAATGTTGGTTCCCTTTGTAGCCCTTCTTTTTCTCTAATTTGTGGTCTGCAAACTTAGGCTTTTAACCCTGCAGAAGAGAAGCTTATTATTACCCTACAACACATGCAGTTGGTTTAAACCTAACTATCCATCCATCATACATCTTGGGCATAACATGGAGCCGGTATTTTCAATCAAGTATTGATATGTTAAACTTTAAGTCCCTGCAGAATATGAAGAAAAAAATTAAAAACAATATCTGAACAAAAATGAATAAACAATTACATAATTCTACACAGAAGTTAAGAAATCTAACCCTATACTCATTGAATGTAGCAGGACTGTCCTGTGACTTTTTTTTCCTGGCTCTTGCTTTCATTTATTGCCTTTTTCTTGAAACGAACATTTATTTGGGAGACAGTGTGGCAGGAATTCGAATGGCATGACAAGCAGTACATATTTAGAAGACCAGAATGACAAGCATTCCAAGCATGACCTTACCATTACACATTGCTATCTCCAGTGCAGCTGCTGGTTCACAGTTATCAGCATATATAGTTAGTCAGAGTGAGAATCCTACCAATTAACTGCTACTTTCAGAAACATGTGGCAAATTCTCAGGATCCCTGCCTTACCCATCTTGTGCGTATCAGTGTATGGCTTTGCCCTTTCAAGTTTCCAAGCTTTTCTCCTTGTCCTTTCCTCATTGTTCAGTCCTCAAGTTCTCACTTTCATTTTAATTGTGTTACACCTTTCTATTTGTGTTTCTTCTTTTGAGTTCTTATTCTAGGAAGATGATATGATATTTACACATGTGGGTCTGGTTTATTTCACTTAGGAGTATATCTTCAAGTGACATCTACTTAAATATGAAGGCTTCCAGTTTATCATTCTTTATAGCTGAGTAATACTCCATTGTATAAAAATATTACATTTTTAAATCCATTCTTCAGGTGACAGACATCTTGCTTGTTTGCAAGATTTGGCTGTCACAAATTATGCTGCTATAAATATAGGCACACAAATATCACTATGATATGACGTTTTCAGTTTCTATGGAAACTTACCAGTAGGGGATAGCTGGTTTCAATGAGATTTTCAGTCCTAGTTTTTTAAGGATTTTCCACACTGATTTCCATAATGGTTGCACCAGTCTACATTCCCACCAGCAGTGCAGGAGGGTTCCTTTTCCACACAGCTTCTCCAACATTTGATGTTGGTTGTTTTCTTTATGATAGCCTTTTTTTTTTTTTTTTTTTTTTTTTTTTTTTTTTTTTTTTTTTTTTTTTTTTTTTTTTTTTTTTTTTTTTTTTTTTTTTTTTTTTTGTCTTTTTGAGACAGGATCTCACTATGCAGTTCAGGCTGGTCTTAAGCTCACTTTGTAGCTCAGGCTGGTCTTGAACTCACAACAATCCTCCTGTCTCAGCCTCCCAAGTGCTGGGATAGCCATTCTTCATGGGGTGAGATGGTATCTCAATGTTGTTTTAATTTGCATTTCATGGGTGACTACTGATATGGAACATTTTTAATGTATTTATTCACTTCTTTAATTTTGTCCCATGAGAAGTGTGTGCTCATCTCAGATGTCCATTTTGGGATAGGTTTTTAATTTTGGGGCACGAATGGTTTACAGCTCTTGATAAATTCTAGAGAGCAGACCTTTGCCTGAGAGCTTAGTCATCAAGGTTTTTTGAAATTTTTTTTTTCACTTTGTTGGTAATTCCTTTAGACATGCAAAAACTTCTCAATAAGAGGAGGTCCCAGTTGGTAATTCTTTAAGTGTTACCCATGAGATTTCATTTTTGTTCATGAACTCTTTGCCTACCCCTATGTCTTCAAGAGTTCCTCCTACTTTCTCTTCCAGGAGACTGTTTCTGTTTTAATGTTTAGATCTTTAATCCATTTTCACTTTAGCTTAGTGCATGGTGATAAATCTGGATCATGTTTTAGTTTTCAGGATGGAGAGAGCCAGTATTTCCAGAACCATTGAAGAGGCTATCTTTCTTCCAGGAAGCGAGTTTGGCCCCTTTGTCCAAGATCAGGTGACTGAGTATGTTCATAGAGGGCTCTGCATTTTCTAATCTATTCCATTGATCCTCAGGTCTATTTCATTGTCAGTCATGCTGATCTTCTCACAGTGGATTTGTAGTATAATTTCAAGTCAGTAATTGTGATCCCTCCTGGCTTGTCTTTGTTGGCCAGGATTGCCTTTGCTATTCTAGGTCTTTTCTGGTTCCAAATAAATTTTAGGAATGATTTCTCTAGGTCTGGGAGGTATGTTGTGGGTAGTTTACTAGGGATTACATTGAATCTCTACAGCAATTTTGGGAGTATGGCCAGCCATCTTCACAATGTTGGTTCTTACTATCCAGGAGCAGGGAATATCTTTCCATTTTCTGAAATGCTCTATGATCTCTTTTTTCAGAGTACTATAATTTTCCTTGAAAAGATCTTTGACTTCTTTAGGTAGATTAATTCCAAAGTATTTCATTTTCTGCAGTGCTATTGTAAAAGGTACCGTTTCTCTAATTTCCTTCTCAGTGTGTTTGTTATCTGTGTAGAGGAATGCTATTGACCTTTGGGTATTGACTTTGTATCCTGCTATGCTACTGAATTTGTGCATCAATTCTAGTAGTTTCTTAGTGGAGTTTTTTGGGTCTTCTAAGTAAAATATCATGCCATCTGCAAATAGTGATAATTTCACTTCTTCTTTACCTATTCTTATTCCTTTTATTTCTCTCTCTTGTCTAATGTCTCTAGCTAATGATTGCAGAACTATATTGAAAGGAGGGGTGATGGAGGACATCCTTGTCTTGTAGCAAATCTAACAGTAAAGGATATCAGATTTTTCCCATTGAGAATTGTGTTAGCCATTGGGTTGCAATAGATGGCTTTTATCAGATTGAAATGGCTGCCTTCTACTCCAATTTTCTGTAGGACTTTGAGCATGAATGAGTATTGGACTTTGTCAAAAGCCTTTTCTGCATCAATTGAGATTATCATGTGGTTTTTAGATTTTGTTCTTTTTTTTTTCATTTATTTTTATTTTATTAAAATACAAATGTCAATCAGACAGTTTCAAGACACCTTAACCATACAGAGTCAATGAATTAATACATTGCAAACTGTTTTCGTAACGTTTTGGTACTGTACAAGGTGCATACATGAAATTATATTTACAGGTTTTTTTATAGCTGAATTATATCAAAGATTCAATAATTATTTACCTAGTGGATGACCATAGCACTAAAAGCCGACATAATACCCTGTCCAACCACCATTAGTGCAGATCTTGCCTCTCATAGAATTATGTAGAAGCACAGCGTTATCCCAACTGTACTGTCTATACACACACATCCTGATTTTTTCTTTCTACAACCCTTCCTTTGTCTACACCTGTCAAAAGTGGGCACTCCATTGACATTCAACTACCTTAGGTTCTTGAACTCGACACCAGTGTATCACATTTATATATTTGTGTATATTGAACCATACTTCCATCCCTGGGATGAATCCTCCCTGATTATGGTATATAATCTTAGTGATATGCTGTATTCTATTTGCTAGGATTTTATTGAGGATTTTTGCCTCTATGTCCGTAAGGGAGATTGGCCTGTAGTACTCTTTTTTAGTTGCATATTTTCCTGGTTTTAGTATCAGTGTAATGCTTGCCTTCAGGAATGATTTGTGGAGGACTGCTTCCCTTTAAATTTCATTGAAGAGCTTGAGGAATATTAGCATTATATCTTGTGTAAATTTCTTGTAGAATACAGCTGTGACTCCATCAGGGCCTGGACCTATGTCAATAGGCTTTTCATTACCTTTTGTATTTCATTGGCTGTTATTGGGTTATTGAGAGTTCTTATAACTTCTTGTTTCAGTTTTGGTAATTTGTACCTTTCTAGGAATCTGTCAAATACATCAGTGTCTTCTATTCTGTTAGAGTAAAGGTTCTCAAAGTAGCTATTGAAAATCTTTTGAATTTCCACTGGGTCTGTGGTAGTTACTCCATTTTCATTACTTACTGCTTGTATTTGAGTTTTTTCTTTCCTCTTTTTAATGAGGTTAGCTAGGGGCTTATCAATTTTACTTAATGTTTTAAAAAATCAGCTTTTTGATTAGTTAATTCTTTGAACTGTTTTATTTGTCACAATTCAATTAATTTCTGCTCCAATCTTTATGATTTCTTCCCATTTTGGAATCTAGGTTTGGTTTTCTCTTCCTTTTCCAGATGTTGGATGTGCGTAATAAGTGTGTTTATTCATTCCCATTTGTTTTCCTAATGTGTGAGTTCACATGATGATCTTACAGATGCAGAAAAACCTTCTGATAGAGTACAACACTCATTTATGGTGAAAACCCTCCAGAAAGTCAGTATATGTGGTCTTTAACTCCATCTGACAAAAGCCATCCATAAGAAACTAACTCATCTATCTTTCCGTTTTGACCTCTAAACTTTAGCTTTTGAACCTCCTGATGATAAGGTTAAGAGCATTACATTGTAATAGGAGCAGTGAGCTTAACTTTGATAATTTTATATGAATATCAAGTACATGAAATAGAAAGTATAACCAGAAAATTGTTATTTCTTACCAACCATGAGCAGAATACAGTTATATAGTTTCCCAGAGTAAATTTGATATCAAAAGCCGTATATATCATTTTTATAACACACTTAAATTTCCAGTTAGCTTTTTCAGTCAATCAACTATATCTAGTATATAAGAATCCCTTACCTAATTTGTTGCCCTTTAATGGGATCATTTAAATGTGTGACATCGTCAGCATAGATAAATGTCTAAATATCTCTGAAGGCAATGGCACGTAGATAGCATACATATCACATAAGGTTTTTTTAAAAAACATTATTACTTGATTACTGACCCCATGCTGGCTTAATGTGCACCTCATATTTGTATATAGCTGGAGCACAGGAGAAAGTCAGAGGTCTGAATCTGAAAGAAAAAGCTTATCGCCATAAACATTCCCAGCTTCACAATTGGGAGGCATGTATATCTGAAAGATAGGAATACATTTAACACTCCACTAGATAAGCACAGTAAATTGTCATATCCATAGGAAAACTTTTTTTCTTAAATTTAGTTTTGTGCCAGTGGCTCTTTAAATCTGAGGAACTTGTTGTCCTTTTTTCTAGAAAATTTAATCTTTTGATGTTGGTCAATGTAAACACATCACAATGTTATATTTTGATCAACATTTCTTGGGGCATCTTCCATAAAGCTGTAAGACATCACTGGGAGCTCCTATTAATGAGCAAAGAATGGAAAATTATTTTCAGGTAGCTGATTTATTATTCATCCTCGAAGTCCAGTTTAATAGTTTTTCCTTACCCTAAGAGAATTCTGTTAATGATTTTAAAATTTTGATGACTCATGAGAAGCAGATTATAACACTTAACAAGTTTTTGAAAAATGAGAAGCCCCGAAGCTATAAAACATAAACAAAAATATGCATTACAATTATAAGACCGATTTTAACATCAGTTTTGACCAGCTCAATTATAGACAAGTGTTTTTCAAATCCAAAATTTCAGAAAAGAAATATTTGTTGAGCTCAAATAAAACAACTCTTTACTGATTGTACAGATAAACAAATTCATAATTTTTTTTATAAAATGAGAGTGCATTCTAATATATTTTTGCCAAATTGAATTGCAATGCCTCTTATAATTGTAGACGTTTATATTTATAAGAAGACTAGTCAGAATTTTGTTGTAGCCCAATTAGCAGTGATCCCTTACAAGAAAAGTTTAAAAGGAATAAAAATATTTTATCTATTATGTTTTTGTGCTTTATTTTGTCTTAAGAATACTGACAAGGAATACTCCAGTATTCCTTTCTTTATATAGGTTCCAGCTCAGGTATCTCCACACTGTTACTTGCTCAAGAACTCCTTTTCTTCTAACAGTCTTTTCTCTGTAAGATTTAATATACTTCAGGTTAATATTTTCACTTTTGTAGACTCCTTTTGCTGGTTCTTTTGATTTACCTTTTGCTGTTGCTGTGCCTGCCCACTGCTCATGGGTTGCTATGACTATACCCAAACAGTTCTCTGCTGGCTGTAGATGTCACAACCATTTGTGATGTAAGGGCAGCAGCTCTGAGTGCACAGAGGAAGGGTGGACACCAGTGAACCCCAGGCTGACTGAGGCTCGGGAAAAGAGAGCTGCGACTGTCTACTGGCTCTGGAACAAAGACGCTGCTGCCACCAGATGCCCTGGGCTAGGGCGCATGGCCCACATTCTCTGCTGTGGCTGACACAACACAAAGCAAGTGTCTGGGTGCCTTTCACCTCTTTTGTTCAGGCCAGGTTCCAGGTTCAGCAATGCTTTTTGGTTCCCACCTGGCTTGTTCCTGTCAGCTTGTTCCCCCCCACACACACACACACGTGGGAGTCTATGAGAAGTGGCTGGAGGAGCAGAAAGAAGCAGTTTCTCCCTTTTAAATAACTATTTATTAGTCTGTAGGGGTCTAGATAGATTTGTGCTGGTTGGTTCCTCCACACACACACACACACACCTTCTCAAAGCTGCTTTCCCACCTTGTCCTGAGTATTTAAATTTACAGTCCCATCTTCTAAGAACAAACAAACTCAAGAAATTTACCAGATGGAGCAATCTTGATACCCATCTTTCTAACCTTAACAAAGCACTAAACATTTCAATATACAAAGGCGGCTCCTTAGATCTTTAGTTCCCTGCTGTTCCACACTCAGCACTTACTCAGTGCACTCTGTGCCTCATTGGTGTGGCATGTGCTCCCAGAGTGTCTCTTCTTCCTGGCTTCTGATTTCTCCTGTGCTTAGGCCTCCCACTGGGCTCCATGTGCCTTGAAGCACACAATGGGGTCAAAAGTGCAAAGTCTCACGGATTTTCTGAGAACAGTGAAAGTGAAACTCTCAGAGCTATCAGTACTGTCATCAGTAGGGAGAAACATCAAGGCTGGATGCCTGCTGGACTGGTCTGGCTCTTGTCCCAAGTTGTCCACCAACATCCAGTTCAGCCGTGGCTGAGATCCTCCCAGCAATACACAACAGTGAGGATCTTAAAATTCATTTTACCACCCTGACTTTCCTTGGGAAGTATTCACAACAGCCCTTATGTGAGTCACTCTAGTTTGATGAACTAGTCACCATCTGTTATGATTTGAATCTAGATGACTCCTGCAAAGGCTCATGCGCTCACAGGTGGGGCTTTTAGAGGTGGCTGCATCTAGGCCATATGGATACAGATTATAGTTGCGTGATAACTGAATCAATAGACTGATTTGTTTAACATAGTTCTGGGTGGCACGGAATGGATTTACTGAAGACAGAGGACCCACCTTGGGTGCAAGTGGCACCAATGGGTTTGTGTTCCAACCAAAGAGGAAAAAATATGCTCCATATTGCAGCTTCCTGTCTGCCATGCCATAGGCTATTTCTCCTCTGCAGAGCACCTCTGCATTGAAGGCAGCTGACTGTAGAGTGTTTTCCTCTACGGATCTTGGGATTATTGTACATGATGCACAGAAACTGCCTCTGTGATCAACATCAAGTAAAAAACTTGTATATTGAGCCTCTAGTGAGAGTGAATTTCCTCACTAGCCAATTTTTCAGGATTTTACTACAGTGAATGCCGTAGCCAGTCTGGGCCTTCCCGTCCCCACTGACTGGCCTGCAGAGTGCTCCTTTGAGGCTCATGGCTCCTCCATCCTTCACTGGAGCCACATCAAAAGCACACCTCCTTGGGGATTCTCCTCTCCACTCTACAATCAACAGTCCTGCCTCTGTGCATCCACTAGCTTTCTTCTGCATTCTGTCAATGGGCCTGATTCATCACTTCAAGGAAAAAAGAGATGGAGCCTGATATTTCTGGTAGCCTATCTCTGCTGCTGTCCCCAGATCCTTGAAATAAAATGGACTACTGCATTCTAGTCAGGTGGGGGATAGGTTCTTTTTTGTTTGTTTTCTTGCCACCTCCAGGAGCATGAATCTGCCTACAGCGTAGGCTGCACCAGACCTTTAGGAAGCAAATGTGATCTTTTATTGAAGCTTGCTAGCTTCTGCCCTCAGAGCTTTCCAGCAGCTGGAAGAACTCCAGGCCAAAAGCTGTACGATAAAGACCGCAAGAGCTATCTGCTTGGATCAAAGCAGAGCCCTGGGCACTAGAGTAGAGATATAAAAGGTCTGGCCTCAAGGTGTGTTTAACCCACTGCTGATCTCTTTGAGCTCTGTTGGACACTGTAAACTCAGACAAACTTAGCAGGAAGCAGGAAAATGAACTCCTGGATTATCACAGGTGCCCTGAGTCCCTGAGCAGAGCTGCAGCCTCAATTGGGGCAGAGAGGAGGCCTAGCTCCCGGCCACTTCCCACCCTCCTACCCCTAAGCCCCAGTTGGTGTGCTGAGCATGTCACAGCTGAAGGCTTCCAGTACCTGCTGCCCTTGGAGCAGGTCACCTTTTGCTGCCTAAGTCCTTTGGGCACCTCCTGCACTAGGTTGTTCCCTGATGTGCATAGGAACCCTGGGGCAGGAGTAGCAGTCCCTGAACACACTCACTGGCTTCATGTGCCACTCTGTGTGCACACAATGCAGGTGAAGTCCCTGTCCTTTAACACAGGTGCATCCATGCTACATCAGAACCTCAGCTGCAAAGCATTAGCTGTAGGTAGGACTCCCAGAAAGCAGCTTCTGTTCTGTGGTAACCTCCAGATCCCAGGGCCCATCAGACTGACTGAAGGGTTTATATCTACCTGCTGCCCCCACCCCAAGCTGTGACTTAAGCCTGTTTCTACCTAGTTACAATGCTCCCTCCTGGGGTCCCAATGTAGAGGTAGCAGAGACAAACAGTGGTTCCCTTAGGTCCTTCTTCCGACTTTGGCCCAAATGTGAAGCGATAGCTAGGGAGCTATTGGCCATGTTTGGGCACAAAGAACACTAAAAGATCTATACCCTTTCCCAAACTCCCTCAGGAAAGTCCCCCAGCCACAGGACCCCTCAGTCATGTCCCTCTTTAGACCCATGGCCTCAAGTGGGCACTAGGGTCCTCAGACAGCCACAGAGCCCAGGCTTGGGAAGAAGACCTTGCAGACACAGGACCCCCAGGGCCCCTGAACTCATTGACTAAGAGAGGAAGTGAATGGACAGCAGTTCTTGCTCTGTGCCAGAGATTGGCCTTCAGTGCAACACATTTGTGAATCCTGGAACCAGAGCTCTCTTGAAAGCAGCTCATTGATTTATTTTATTTTATTTTATTTTATTGAACAACAAATAGCAATACGACAGTTTCAACTCAAATTAGCATGACAGATTCAATAATCAATACATTGCATATTGGTTTCGTAGTGGTTTTTTCTTGTACAAGGTGCATTCTTGGTATTCTACATACAAACACCATAGAACAGATGTCTCTAATCAATGAATTAAGATAATGTAGCAGCATACTTATCTTTTTTTAAAGCTGAATTAAAGTACAGTTTCAATACTTAATACTTTCTACCTTTTTAATCTTCCTAGTGGTTATCCATAGTATAACAAGTTGACAGAATATCCTGTCCAAACGCTATTAGTGCAAATCTTGCTTCTCATAGAGTTATGCAGAAGTACTGCTTATTTATCCTAACTGTACTGTTTATACAAACACAGTATGGTTCTTACTTTATATCCTCTTTTCTGTTTAGTCCTGTCAAAGATGGGCATTCCATTGTCATTCAGTTATTATATGTGTCTGAACTCAACAAAACAATCAAACACAGTCCAGCAATCTACAATAACAGTGGAGTATCTGAAGAAGTTGTTGACTAGAGCCATTTACAGCTCCACTTATTGTTATGGCCTTGTTTTATATGCCTCACTTTTAGACTTTTCTGTTGGATGGTTAAGACTGAGATAAAGCAAGACCTATATACCAAAAAAATGTAGCTTTTGTATCTGATGAGGTCAGTCAAGTGCCCTCAGGGTTTATCCTGTACCCCTGTACCTCACTCTGTAGACCCTTTGTCAGTGTCACCAATGTGGATGAGTCACAGCCATTGCTTGACCAGTTTGGTCTCTGTGAGAGCCTAAGAGAAAGTTTTCTCTCCATGTGACTTTCCTTAGGCATGCTATAGTTCATCTATCGCATTCCTCTGGAACTCCATAATCTCCTTGATCAGAAGATTTGGGGCACAACTGAGTTCCATGATGTTACAGTACAGGTTCTCTTACGTCCTGAGTCTTCACTGAACTTAAAAGGCTATGGCCAAAATTTTGGTGGATCTTGCAGCCCTTCCATTTCTCCAATTTTTGATCTGTGAACTTAGCTTGTTAAGCATCCAGAAGAGAATCTGCTTAGTACCCTGAAACATAAGGTAGTTCGGTTTACCCTATCTGACTGACTGGTTTTTAGTTGTTGTTATACATTTCTTTTTGTATCTCTTCTTTTGATTTCTTTTACTAGGGAGACTATATGATATTTGCACATGTGTGCCTGGTTTTTTTCATTTATGAGTATATGTTCAAGTGGTATCCACTTCAATATAAATGCTTCAATTTTATCATTCTTTGTAGCCAAATAATATTCCATTGTATAGAAATACCACATCTTTTTCAATCATTCCTCGTGTGATGGGCATCTTTGTTGTTTCCAAGATTTTGCTACCACAAATTGTGCTGCTATAAACATAGGTACACATATATCACTATGATGTGATGTTTTCCATTTTCTGGGAAAATTTCCAGTAAAGGGATAGCCAGCTTGAATGGAATTTGCAGTCCTACTTTTTGTGAGGATTCTCCACACTGATCTTCACAATGGTTGCACCAGTCTACATTCCCACCAGCAGTGGAGAAGTGTTCCTTTTTCCTCACAACCTCTCCAACATTTGTTGTTCATTGATTTGTTTATGATAGCCATTCTTTCTGGAGTGAGATGGTATCTCAGTGTTGTTTTAATTTGCATTTCACAGATGCCTAGTGATGTGGAACATTTTTTCATATATTTATTCGCTTCTTTAATTTTGTCCTCTGAGAAGTGTGTATTCATCTCAGATGCCCATTTCTGCATTGGGTCTTTAAATTTGAGAGCCCTAATATATCTTAGTTCCTTATATAATCTAGAGAGCAGACCTTTGTCTGAGTGCTTATTAGTTAATTTTTTTGAAATTTCTGGGTTATGTTTTCACTTCATTGATAATTTCTTATAACATTCAAAAACTTCTTAATAAGAGTTGGTCCAAGTTGTTAATTCTTTCAAGTGTTTCCCATGCAAATACCTGTTTGTTCATGAACTCTTTGCCTACCTCTATGTCGTCAAGGGTTCCTCTTACCTTCTCTTCCAGGAATTTAAGTATTTCTCTTTTAATGTTTAGATCTTTAATCCAATTTAACTTTAGCTCACTGCATGGTGATAGACCTGGGTCAAGTTTTAGTTTTCAGCATGTGGAAAGCCAGGTTTTCCAGCACCATTTGTTAAAAAGGCTATCTTTCTTCAAGGAAGCGTGTTTCCCCCCTTGGTGGAAGATTAGATGGCTGAGTGTGTTCGCAGAGGCTTCTGCATCTTCTAATCTATTCCATTGATCTTCAGGTCTATTTTGTTGCCATTACCATGTTGATTTTATCATAGTGCTTTTTAGTATAATTTCAAGTCAAGAATTGCATGGAATGCCTCCTGCCTTCTCTTTGTTGGCCAGGATTGCCTTTGTTATTCTAAGTCTTTTCTGGTTCCAGATAAATTTTAGGAACAATTTCTCTAGGTCTGGGAGGTATGTTGATTGCAGTTTGATAGGGATTGCATTAAATCTGTACAATTTTGAGAGTATGGCCATCTTCACGATGTTGTTTCTTCCTATCCAGGAGCATGAAATATCTTTCCATTTTCAGAAATCCTCTATAATCTCTTTTCTTAGGGTGTTGTAATTTTCCATGAAAAGATTTTTGACTTGCTTAGTTAAGTGAATCCCAAGGTATTTCATTTTCCATGGTGCTATTGTAGAAGGTATTATTTCTATAATTTCCCTCTCAGTGTTTGTTATCTGTGTAGAGGAATGCTATTGACTTTTGAATATTGACTTTTTATCATTGTATGTCAATTCCAGTAGATTCTTGGTGGAAAGTTTGAGTCTTCCATGTAAAGTATCATGTCATCTGCAAATAGTGATAATTTAACTTCTTCTTTACCTATTCTTATTCCTTTTATTTCTCGCTTTTGTCTAATGGCTGTTGCTAATGATTCCAAAGCTACAGTGAATAGGAGGGGTGATAGAGGTGATGTCATGATTTGAGAGTACCTGATTGTCTTGTACCTGATTTAAGAGTAAAAGATTTCAGTTTTTCCCCATTTAGAATTATATTAGGCATTGGGTTGTCATAGATGGCTTTTATCAAATTAATGTAGAGTTCATCTATTCCAGTTTTCTGTAAGGTTTTGAACATGAATGAGTGTTGGATTTTGTCTAAAGCTTTTCCTGCATCAGTTGAGATGATCATGTAGTTTTTAGAATTCAGTCCATTACTATAGTACATTACATTCATAGATTTTCGAGTACTGAAAAGTCAATAGCATTCCTCCACACAGTGCATCTATGTTCATGGGAGAGAATCACCTGTAGTTCTCTTTTTGTTTTTCTGTTTCCCTCATTTTAGAATCAGTAAAATAATTGCCTCCAAAAATGATTTTGGGAGGACTGCTTCCTTTTCAATTTCATTGAAGAGTTTGAGGAGTGTAGGAATTACATCTTCTATAAATTTATTTTACAGTGCAGCTGTGAATCCATCAGGACCTGGACTTTTCATTGTCGGCAGGCTTTTTATTACATTTCATTTTCTTTTGGCTGTTATTGCTTATTAAGAGTTGTTATGTCTTCTTGATTCAGTTTTGGTAATTTGTACCTTTCGAGGAATCTGTCCATTTCTTCTGTGTCTTTTATTCTGTGAGCATAAACATTCTTTAAGTAGCTATTGATAATCTTCTGAATTTCCACTGGGTCTGTGGTGATTTCATACTTTTCATTCCTTATTGCTTGTATTTGAATTTTTTCTTTCCTCTTTTTGATGAGGTTAGCTATAGGCTTATCAACTTTATTTAGACTTTCAAAGAACCAGCTTTTTAATTTGTGGATTCTTTGAACTGCTTTCTTCATCTCTATTGAATTAATTTCTGCTCTAATCTTTATTATTTCTTCCTGTCTTTGGGCTCTGGGTTTGGTTTGCTTTTCGTTTTCTAGATTTAGATGTGCAACATTAGGGCATTTATTTGTTTCTATTGTGTTTTCCTAATGTGTGAGTTCATAGCTATGATTTTCCCTCTGAGAACTGCTTTCATCACATCCCATAAATTCCAGTAAGTTGTGGTTGAGTTTTTGTTGAATTGTAGAATTTCTTGTTTAATTTCATCTGTGACCCATTGCTTGCTAAGTAGGGTGTTGTTTAATTTCTATGAATTTAGCTGGCTTTTCTTTTTTTTGTTGTTGTTGTTATTTATTTCCATTCTCATTGCACTGTGGTCCGATAATATGCATGGAATAATTTTCATTTTCTTTAAGCATGACCTATGGACGAGTATGTGGTCTATTTTAGAGAATGCCCTGTGTGCAGATGAAAAAAAAAATGTATATTCAGCTGTGGCTGGGTAGAACACTCTGTATATGTCCACCAGGTCCATTTGTTCCAAGCTCTGGTTCAGTTCTTCTACTTTGCTATGTCACTTTCTGGTTGACCTATCGTTTTGAGATAAGGGGATTTTAAGGTCTCCCGTTAAGATTGTGGTCTTGGATATTAGATTTTTCATGTCTATTAAGATTTGTCTTACATAGTTTGTGTGCTCCTGTGTTTGGTGCATAGATATTTATGAGTGTTACCTCTTCCTCTTGAATTTTTTCTCTAACCAATATATAGTGTCCTTCTTTGTGTTGTTTGATAATTGTTGGTTTGAAGTTGAGACTGCCTCAGAACAGAATTGCTACTCCTGATTTTTTCTGAGGTGCTGGGTCATGTAGCATTGTGTTCCTTCCTTTGGTTTTAAGCCTGTGAATGTCTTTTTTAGTTAAGTGTGTTTGTTGCATACAGCATATTGTTGGGTTTTGTTTCCTAATCCACTGTCTCAGTCTACTTCTTTTAATTGGTGAATTGAATCCCTTTACATTGATAATCATAATTGAAATTTGTTGACTTATGTTTGTCATAATTTTCACCTGCTGCTGTTTACTCCATTTTATCCTGTGTTTAATTGTTTGTGCTGTTTAAGGGGTTCCTTCCATTCTCATTTATGGAGCTCTGGTCATTGTGGTCTCTCTCTAGAGTATCTTTCAGTAGCCTGTTTAGGGATGCCTTTGTCATCATGAAATTCTTTAGTTGTTCTTGGTCATGGAAGTGTTCCACTTTTCCATTAAACTTGAAAGAGAGTTTTTCAGGGTATAGTGGTATGGGATGGAATTTGTTTTCATAGAGGATATCAAGAACCTGCTCCATGCTCTCCTTGCCTTTCTGGTTTGTGTAAGGAAGTCAGCTGTAATTGTGATGGGTTTTTCTTTAAATATAATCTGCTTCTTTTCTCTAGAAGCTTTCAGTATATTATTCTTATGTTGGATTTCTGGGATCTTGACTATTATATGTCTCTGTGTGTTTTTAGTTGGGTTGCAGTTATTTTTTGTTCTGTATGCTTCGGTTGCCTGAATGTTGGATTGTTTCCTCATATTTTGGTAGTTTTATGCCTTTACTTCTGCCCATATTCTTTTTATATCATTTGTATTAACTTCTTCTTTCTAGTTGATGCCAACTAATCTCACATTGTTCATCTTGGTGTCATCTTGCAAGTGATGGATTATTTTTTATTTCCTGCAGCCTAGTTGTTTTTAAGAGATCCTTTCTTACCTTTTCACTAGCTACAACAGTATCTTCAAGATCAGAAACTCTATGTCACTTTTACTCATATGGTTTTCTAAGCTTGTGATTGAAATTTTAAGTTCTTCTCTATCTCTTTGACTCTGCTTCATGCGATCTATTTCTTTTCTGTATTGCTCATTCCAGGAATCTGTCATATTTCTCATCTCCTCTATTTTTTTCTTTCAGTGTCTTCTTTCAAGGTAGCTCTTAATTCTTTTACTGCAGAGTTCTTTCCACATTGGATTTCCTCTATATATTTCCAGAATTGATTCTCTACTTCAGATGCTATGATTTCATTGAATTTGGTTTTTATTTCAGAAATTATTTCTTGTTTGAGTTCCTCTTTACCTTTCTGCTATTGTTTCTTTTCTTCTGAAGCTGTTAATTCATACGTTTTATCTGGAATAGTGTTCTCTGCACTTGTTCTGGGTGCGCATTGCGGTTTCCCCATACATTTCTGGATTTGATTCATTACTTCGTATGCTATATATTCAAAAATTTCTTTTTTTTATTTCAGGTGTTAATTATGGTATGAGTTCCTCTGTACCTTTCTGCTGTTTTTTCTTTGCTTCCACCTCTGTTAATTCATTAATTTCAGCTGAGTTAGTGTCCTCTGCACTTATTGGTGGACTTGAGACCTGAGATTGCCTTTTGCTCCATGTCCTTGTCATTTTGTATAGCACTGACCTCTGACCTTTGGTGTAGAGCTTTGGTGTAGTTATGTCCTTAGCACATTATGAGATTCAGGTGCCAGTCTACTAAGTTTGAGATTATCCAGTTATGCCTGGCCTGGATCTAGCTGTTGTGTTCTGTTCCTTTTTGCTGCAGCTCTTCTGGTACAACTATGAGCCTGTGGATCCCCTCTGTTGTGTCCCTGGTCCATGGAGCACTGGGGAGCGCAGAAGCTCTCCCACCCTGACCAGGCCGGGTGAGGGTGTTCAGGTCACAGGATATTCTGAAAAATTCCCACTCGTTCGGCGGGCTTTGGGGCAGGGGCTCCTGGAAGTTGCCAGGCAAGTCGGAGTTCACTGATCTTTTTATTTTTCTAAGATGATTCCATTTCTATGGTGGAACATACAGTAGTGAAAACAGCTCAGGTGAATCCAAAGTATCACTGGAAAACATGATTCCTAACAGGCCTGAGTAGGAAAAATAACAAATAATTTGGTATAAATTTCCTAGTCATATTTCTTTTGAATAGTGTGGACATGACCTTGGATATGCCTTGGAACACATATAAAGCGAAGGTGGCCTGCTTTGGTCTCCTAAAGCAAAGTGAAGAGTTTTCTTCTCTCTGTTCTCTTTCTTGCCCCACCATTCTCTGTGTCTCTGTCTCTGTCTGTCTCTTTCTATCAGTCAGTCTGTCTCTCTGTCTCTGTCACTTTCTATCTCTGTCTGTCTGTCTCTTTCTCTCTCTCTTTGTCTGTCTGTCTGTCTCTCTCTCTCTCTCTCTCTCTCTCTCTCTCTCTCTCTCCTCCTTGTCTTGCCCCACCTTTTCACTTGCTCCAGCAGTTGTGACTTCTTGGTCATTTGTTATATGAATGAAAAGGATGAAGCTGAACATCTCCACCCCCAGCACACACCAGTTACCAATACTGAGAACAAGAATCATATTTGAAATGTCAAATGTGAAATCCTTTAGCACAAAATAACAGTTATATTTTTGAGGTTGCCAGGCTCTCTCTCTTTCCTTTCTTAGCAGAAAGCAAATCAGTGCCTAGCCAAGTTAAACATATTGTCTACAAAAAGCATCACTGAGCACCTTCAAAGAGGCCCCTAATTGAGAACCACAGCTACACCTATCATGATATTCTCTACTCCTTCTGTTAGAAAACTTTGCAATTCAGAGGAATATTTGTCATAATTTTGTTATTTCAGCCCTTGGGAAGATGCAGTGCAATTCCTTTATTTTTTCTCTACAGATTATTTACATAAACTAAATTCTTCTCTGCCTATAGCATAGAACGAACAGTTCCCCCTGGAAACATTTTGTCCAGGATGTCAGCTGCAGAGTGAAGCTGACTGGTGTGGTGAGAAAGATTTGGGAAGCTGTCTTTCTTTGCAGGCCTAGGGGTCAGTCCTGTGCCCATGAGCCTGGAGCTTCTGGAGGCCAAGAATTGTAGCTGAGAATCAGAAAATTAGGGTGTGGAACAAAGGAAATCAAAGGCATCTCACATCAGCTGGCACCTCAATGCCTCCTGGCATGACCTGTATCCTGTACCTAAAAAGCCATTCAGGAGGCATGACTGGTTTCATGTCCACTTTCTATGTCATGTGGAAAATATCTGTGCTGCCAACTTCATGCAGGAAGTGAACAGGAAGGAGATTCTGACTGTTTTCATAAGGAAAAAATTATAGTTTCACATGCAGTTGCCATTCTGCAGAATTTCTGGAACATTCTAAAAAATACGACAGACTCTGCAAAAGCCTAATCATCCGCAGCATAATTGAGCAATTGCTAAGCATGACTTAAGGCTCACATTTAGTTGGTGTGATTCATCTAACAAGTTTTTCTCCCACCCCTACTGTATTGCTTTTCTCCTCATTCTGGGTTCTAGTATAATATTCAGCTTCTTTTCCCTCTCTTTTTTTAGGTAAATGAACTATTTTATGCAAAGAAACATCTGTGTGCAGCAGGCTTTGGTCCCATCTTTGTTGCAAATAACAAGTTGCAACTTTTATTTGCCAGTCTTTAAGGCATAGTGGAGTGTTAAGTATTCTTTATTACACTGAATATTTGTAGGAGGATTTGAATGATTTTTTAGTGTATTCATTGAAAGTGATATTGAAGAGGTTTTGTGGAGAAAATATATTTTTCTCCCCATGTAAATAGATCATGATCTATATGTGAATGCAGCAGAAATATAAAATAATACTCCATTAGCTGTGAAAAGCACATAAAACCCCATATCTAAAATAAATTTATTGGTGTGAGCAAATTTTGGCACAAAACAGAGGAAGGAAGACCACCAAAAAATACTGGCAAAATGGGTTCTTATTCTTTATTTGTGGTGCTATAAAAGGAAATGGCAGCACTGGAGTCCAGAAATACTGGTGACTAAGAAATAAAAGCAATGGAAGCAAAATGAAATATGTGCAGTGCTCTACTGGCAAGCAAAAAAATCTCCCACATTTGATGGTTCTTCCCTCAGGTCCCTCTGGTGCATGGCCATGCACTAGCAATGCTGTGAATGTGGGTACAAACCCAGTGAATGACATAGGTGATGTCATCCTGGGACGGTTTCTATACTTGTAGAAGTCATGAGGACACAAACATGCACAAGACAGACAGTCATTTTAATTAAATCTTTCATCTGTGTCTAGAGGTGGCTGTGGGACAGTCTAAAATCTTCAGTACATCATTTGGGGGCTTTATAGTTTTCTCACAGAACCCTCAAACCCTGGCCACCTATTTCCATAAAGTCTGAGAGTTCATGCAGGAGAAATCCTGTGTGGGGTTCCAGTCTATTCTCTGGTACCCAGGGTTTCAGCATCTTTCTTCCGCAGATGCTGTCCCCTGTATGATTACTGAGAGGTTAGCAGCATCTAGACACAAATTTTCTGGGGAACTAGAGCTTGCATAATCAAAGCATGAGAATTAGAATGTAAAGGCAGATTGGGGAAAAGCCAATTCCATAAACTTCTTATGGAGCCAGATTAGCAATTGTAAACCACCGGTTCTTAGGCCCTCTTAATGTCCAGCTTGCCATTATGCTATTCTTTTTATTCATCTTTTGGTTACACTTTTCTTTGGATGTTAAAGACCAATTTAAAGTGAGGTTTGTGTTAATTAAATCTATCCTCTTGTCTATTGAGGTCAATTAAGTGTCCTCAGGATCTACCTTGGGAACACATACAGAGTGCCCAGCTCCTTTGTCAGTGTCACCCATCTGGATGGGTCATAGTCTTACTTGTTCACGTTGCTCTTTAGGAAAGCATGGGAGACCTTCCCCTTACTGACACTTCTCTGGTACACCATAAGTCTATGGCTCCCATACTCTGGGCTCCAGCAATCTCCCCTACTCAGGAGATTGGGTGTTTCATCCAATCTAACTGTGATCTCATTGAAAATGTTCCCTCAGTCTGGGGACCTTATTGAGCTTGCAAGTCCAGGGTCAAAATATTGGCTATTCTCTTAGCATAGTTACCTTTCCAGATCCAGCCCCTATGCGTCAGTGGTTACACACCTGGAAGGAAAGGCCAGTGACTTGGGAACACTGAGTCAAACTATTATAATTTTTTACAAAGATCAAGCACTTCAGAATACAAAGTCTGACTCATGCTGGTATTCCTTACCAGCTATAGTTGTCCTAGGAGTTGAATACTTGAAGAATGCTAGCAGACAACGATTATATATTTTTAAAGAGAAGACTTGAAATCCCAAGGAACACATAGTATTTTAGCATAACAACCATGATGTAATATTTTTATAAGACACATAAATATCTTGCATAGTATAGAGCAGAGCGACACAAATACAATACATACAACACAAAAAGCCTTTAAATTTATTTTTTGACAGGTGGTCTCATGCTGGCTTGTAATATACCAAAGCATCCAGAGCACAAGAGAAAGACAGATACCTGAATCTAAAAGAAAAAGTTGCCACCATAAACAACCTCAATTTCACATCTTGGAAGACCTGCACATCAGGAAGGCATGAATATATTTAATACACCAGCAAATTGACAATAATGGATGTGATAGCTGAATAAAAACTTTGTCTCTTAATTTAGTTTTATGTCCAAAGCACCAGTTAAAGAGAAAGGCTTACTGTTTTAATTATAGAAAGCTATTTGGCAATGACCAATGTAAATATATCACAATATCATTTTTATCATTTATTGGGACATCTCCATAAGGCTATGGATAATTTTGGGGTCCCCTTATCGAATAAGGACTAGAAAAATATTTCCAAGCAGCAGCTTCTTTATTCAAGTTCCTAAACCTAAGATGTCTCCAG
>PVKA01005096.1:58548-93490 GCA_004027165.1 Ctenomys sociabilis
CAGAGCTGGGGATTGAATTCAGGGCCTTGTTCTCACCAGGCAAGCACTTATTCTACTGAGCTATCTTCCCAGCCCCAAGTATTGTTATTTTCTAAGTAGCTGCTCAGATGATAGTAAGGCATAAGCAATATATTAGTTTCGATCAATGAAAGATCCCCATGTTGTTGTACACAGACAGCAATACGTATTACATGTATAAAACCGATTATAACAATGTTTTGATCAGCTAGCAACCTAAGCAGAAGCACATCTTATTTTAATGATACCTACACCTAAGCCAATTTACATCGTAAACAAATATTTCAAAAAGCCCATGATGCAAAAAGAAGAAGAATTGTGCTCAAATGAAACAGTTTTTTTGAATTGGACAGACAGATAAATAAGAACTATACTTAATTGAACTATAACCCTCTCACAGTTTTTATTTGTGTTTGCAACTATATAGAGGGCAGTCAGAACCTTTTGTAGGTAAGTTAACAGATTTCTTATAAGAATTAGAAGGAATAAAAACCCTTTACCTGTATTAATATTTCCTTTTTCTTTTATCTCAGTAATAAATGCATTTTATTATTTGTTAGATGTTTAAGCTCTCACAACAAGGTTTTATAAGCTGTGAACACTAACAAATTATTTCTCACACTGAACTAGAACCACATGGTATAATCTCAGATGGCAACACACAGATGGCTGAGCTCACAGTAATACACACCACTATTTTATCAGTTATATCATAAAAAATTGTGAAGTATTCAAATATTTAGTTACACAGCTCAAAACTCATGTGAAATACTAGACATCTGCTCAATTCATTAACAGAAATAGATTTTTTTGCAAGCGGTTTGGAAGACAAGTGGAAAAAAAAAATCACACCTCAACCAAAATAAGTTAGTATATAATTTCTTATAAGTATGGAAAAAATGCAAGAATTTCAGAATTTTTATGACTGAGAATAATTTTAGGTACAATAACAAAGCATCTATACCTTTAAAAATATTTACTAAGTTAAAGAGTATATTCTACATGTGCTTCACAAGACAAAGGCAACATTTTACTGAAACGACTGAATAGCCCTATCCCAGTCCGTTTTCAGGTCCTCCCTGGTGGACTACACCTCAGAGTGCAGGCAGTAAGTTAACTATAAGGCTTTTTGTCTGAAGCATTGAAGACATGTGCTTTTATGACAAGGTACAGTTTCAGAATTTCCCACATTTGCACGTAACGCAGTTATAGAAAGACATTGCTTAGTCCCCACGACTTGTTAATGACTGGAAAGAACATTTCGTGTTTAAGAAACCTGATGTACGCTGGTATGAATCGGAGAGATGTAAACATAGTGTGAACAAGCAAAGAGCTGCACAGGCCGTACAACATTGGAGGACTGAAAGAATAAGCCACAGTCCTCTGACTTACCTGTTTTGAAACTATCTTATTGCTATTTCTTTCTCAATAAAATTGGTTAGAAAAATAAAAAAAGAATAAACCACAGGCCTAGAGTGCTGGTAATTCCGACAAATCTGGTTCTACATGATACTAAATCTGTGAGAGTATTGTGCTGGGTGTTTTGGCATCTAATCTTGTTAAATTTATTTTATATCCTTAAGATTTTGGCATGGGAAGAATCAAAGAACTGTGATGCAGGGAAGTCAGTTGATGCAAACTGTAATTGTCCAAATACATGCATCTTAACCTAAACACAGAGCGCTCGATCAGTCAAGTCTGTATGTAGCCCATACAGCTGCTCTCCAACTCTCTTCAGAAGCTTCACTAGCCTTATTTAGCAAGCCAGTGTATGAACTAATATAAAGAACAGTCGGGTCCCACCTCCAGCTCCATGTCTAAGGGAGTGACATCAGGCACCCCAATTTTGTTGCATGCAAGACGTGTCCGTGTGGAACCCACTGGAAACTTTAAGGCCCACCCACATTTTAGGGCAATACTTCTCCAGATACAAGGGTCACTTGCCGCTGTGCCACCTTTCTATGCCACCTTTGCTTTATGAATTGCTCTTGCCTCTTCATATTTCATCTTCAGCTAATGCTAGGGCAGTGAGCACTGGCGCTCTCCCCAGGCCTGCAACAGAGTGGACAACATACAACAACCAGGTTTGTCACAGAACTTGATTTTTTTTTTTTTTTCGGAACCAGGGATTGAACTCAGGCCCTTGTGCTTGCCAGGAAAGTGCTTATTCCATTGAGCCATCTCCCCGACCCAGAAGAACTTGATTTTCACAAAATTTAACCAGTTGTCAACAATCTGGTTGGACAGTTGGGCACCACCATCAAAGGGCCGATCAAAAACACGAATAGCTTCTTTCTCCACAAGAGCAGTGTCGTGTGCTTCTTTACAAGCTCTTACTGCTGTGGAAACTCCATGCTTCTTAGGTTCGTCTACAAACTTGCTTAAGGTTGCATTGTGTGATGAGAAAGTTCATGCTCCCGTATGTGACTGCTACAAGAGATTACGGTTCATTTGAGCCGTGTTAAAGTAGTACAAGAACACTCAAAAGAGTTATGAAGGACTTTTAAAACTTGAATAAGAGACACTGGAGTCTACTCCAATATACTTTGCTTGAACTTCTCAGGGCTTTAAACATGGCTGAGAAAAAACAAACAAACAAACAAAAAAAAAAAAAAAACTGGGAATGAAATGAACTTCCTGACATGAAGCAGCAATCCTTTGAGCCACAAATATTGAGACAAGAGGAAGCACACTAAGTTGTATCCCATCTGGATCACAGCTCTCATAAAACGCTGTATGATTTCAATTTATCATTTCTGCGTCCATGAGAGCCACTCTTCCTGGCCTCTTGGTGGAGCAGTTGGGAATCTCTGCACATCAGCCATCTGCAAAGAGGCCGTGCTGAGCCTGGCAGTCAGCTCCGCTGTCCTGCAGAAGCTCTGTGAATGTGTGAGCAAGAACAATATGCAGAAGTGAGGAATATGTTTACTAGTTGAAAATCGTGGCCCAGTGATACAGCTGGTCCCAAGGCTGTGGCAGTGCAGGGAGTGGCAGCAGGGCAGGGCAGGGCATGAAAATGGTTGCTCTTTTTCTATCCTCTACCTCAGTCCTGTTGACATGTTTTTGGGTTGTTTTTTTTTTTTTCTCACTTATTTTTTTATTTTTTTTGCAGAACCAGGGATTGAACTCAAGCCCTTGTGCTTGCCAGGAAAGCACTTATTCCACTGAGCCATCTGCCCGGCCCCATTTCTCACTTATTAAACCTTTCTTTAAACAGAGCTTGTGGAATCTGTAAGACTTTGCACAGTTTGGGTTAACATTGAGCCTTTATAAGATGTGCTTTTTGCCTCTTGACAAGGATTTAGATAATTTTTAAAATTTTATGTCATTTGATTGTCCCTTGGTCCTGTTGCTCTGGCTCCTTCCCATGCTGTGTCCTAGCCCCTGGCTCCGTGCCTGCCTGGCTCCTTAACACCTGCTCAATGGCCTGATTGTAATTTTTGTTTACATTCTTACAAGCCAATTGAACCTTCATAATTTCTGCCACTGGTCAATGGGGGATCTGTGGCTGTCCCTGGTGTTGTTAGGACTACAGGTGCACAGTACCATGCTCTCATGGTGTAATGGCTGACTGCATTTGCTGTTACCATTGTTTGATGTAAACAAGTGGCTGTGGATGCCCAAATGGGCAAGTACCAGGCTCTGAAAAGTGGTAGGGCTCTATGGGCTCCACCAGGTGAGCCTGTCCAGGGACCACTGACCTGGCCTCCATGCATGACCTGTGAGGGAGGCTGCAGGAGGAGCATGTGCAACTCCTTCCTCTCCTTCCACTTTTGTCCCTTTATTCTTCTAAAACAGAACATTGGGATATTGGCTCTTAAGACTGATTGAACTGAGTTTCAAGCTGAAGACATCTTGAAGGAAATCATTTATTTTCTTTCCTGCACCTGTTTAAGATTCTGTTTTCTAACTTTTTTCCAGTTATTACTAACTTAGGTACCTACCTGGGGAAACTGTAGATTACATTTGGTTACCCCCCGTGGCATTTTAATACCTCTCTTGCTGGCCCCCAGGCCCCTGACGTAAACTTTAGTAAGCTTGGGAGCATCTCCTCTTCTGCCAATCTGTTCTTTCCCATGTTGCATTCCTGGGTTTCGAATGGCTGTTCATGGTTTTGAACATTTCAACATAGCATTTTTCATTCCCTCATAGATACCTCTTCTGGACTCCCTGCAAAGCCCTTCTTCCATCTCTGAGTGAGTATGTTCCACAAAAGGTAGACCTTAGTCATTCAGAGATTTATAAAAACAGCAGGCCCTGTTTGGGCAGCAATTGTAGGAGTGATGAGTCTCTAGATCTTAAAGTTCAGTCTATGGCAGAGTTTAAATAAAGATAGATTTCAAATAGGATTTGGGGTCCTAGAAGGTCAGAAATCTCTTGGAACTAAGACAAAGACATCTCTGGATATCCAGTATTTATTGGATTTAGAATAAGTCTGGGGAGTGTGAGCGAAATTGAAAGGAAAGGCTGAAGTAAAGGCGGGAAGCTGAGAAAGGCCGCATGAAACAATAGATCAAGGACATATGTTCTAAGTAACACATCTTGCTACTGTGGAGATCTGACTTACTTCTCAGGGGCCAGTTATTGCTCTGCAGTAGGGAGAGTCGCTCCTCAGCTGTGATGCTGACCTGTCATTAGAGCACTGTGGTCAGCACCTAAACCTTTACATAGCCCACTCCTCAAGAACACAGCCCCAGCCAGGGGCATGCCAGGGGCAGCGAGCAGGTGCCTGGTGCCAGAGGCCCCAGCCTGGGGTGCATCACAGACAGATCAGCACTGCGCTGTTTCCATCATCCCTTGCTCCATATAGCCAGGGGAGGACGGCACCAGTGGAAGCATGGGCTTGAGGAGTGACAGTCACCTTCTGGTCACCATCTCATTTGCTGCTGACTCCCTTGCCATTTTGTTTGTAAGGTTTTTAAAATTAATTCAAACCAATATTGTCTTATTATACAATCATGTATATTAATTGTACAGAATAAAGCTTACAAAGTCAGCTAAGATATGCTAGAGATACAGTGCCAGAGATACACCTTTGTTGACCATTCTCCATTCTCTTTACACACACACACACACACACACACACACACACACTGGTCTGTGGTCTGGACATTCAGGTTTAAATAAGCTAACTCCTCTCTTACCCCTGCTATCTACTCACATGTCCTCTCTGAAGACCCTCCTAGCTATTCCCAAGCCCAGGAGGGAAGAGTCATAAAACTGCCCCGCCTTCTGCTCCCAGAGCTCCCGTGTGCACAGCTCCTGGGAGTGGGTGCATGTTTGCACTGTGTACAACACTGTGTACTTGGCCTGCTAGGGCTAGTTGCCTCATATTTCATTCATTTTTCTTTATTTAGAGAAAGAGATGGTCTTGGAGTTTGAACTAATGAAAGTCATGTGTCACAATTATGTTTGAAGATGAATGTACATATATAATTGCTTACATGATTATGACTTACATAATTATCATTACAAAGTATATAGAAAAATGGAAACAGTTATGTGGCATAGTCATTATTGAAGGAAAAACTTCCTGTCAAATGTTAAGATGCAAGATAAATATTCACATTTGGTAAGATTTAAATTGTATAAGCATGCACAGAAATAATAACTGTGGCTTTAAGGACACCATGAAGTTTTCCCATTCAAATTAATTAAATAGTTGTAATATCAACAACTTACCATGTTGTATGTGTATGCTTCAAGAGTGTGCTTTATAAATAAAGTGAAACATGATACAGAGAGACAAAGAAATAGAGAGAGACACAGAGACTGTGAGAGGCAGACAGAGAGATATGGCTTCTTATGAATGGAAGGATTTGGACATTTTTGCTCATGGTTGAGTCTTGAGTACAAAGCACACATCATGCAGCAGACACTTGGGGGTGGTCTTCCATGGCCCCCTCCCCATAGGTGTCATAGAAATGTGGTTGACAGAGGCCCCACAGGTGCTTGGTGTGCCATGTTCTGGAGGCTGGAGGACATGGTCAAGTTGCAGGCAGGGGTGTGTTGGTTGAGGCCCTTCTGTTAGTTTTCAGATGTCTGTGGTCTCTCCCTGCAAATGATCTTTCCACACATGGCCATGTATATGGGCCCCATGCTTCTCTACCCCTAAAAACAGGGGCCAGCTTGGAGGGGGCCCACTCTAGAGATCTGCCACCTTGATGTGAACTCGTGGGCAAGCTCATGACGCCTCTCCACTATGGAAGTCTACATCTCCGTGGATTCTTGGGCTGTCATCACAGAGAGCTGTCAACAACAATAAGGCTTTCTTGTAGGAGGAAAAGGTAGGGGCCCCAGGGAGGGTGGCTCCTCCAGATGGCTCCATGGGTCCATCTCTTTGGCTAGGACACACAGGTCTGGGTCCAGAATCCAACATTCCCTCAGAGATCCTGGGCCAATTTCTCTCTTTCTGTTAGGACAGGGTGTGGAGTTGAGAATTAATAATAAAGTCTTGTTACATTCATTTGTTTAAAGAGCAGAGCTGCGGGGCTGGTATATCTTGCTCAGAGCACTTCTGAGAAGTTGATCTGCGAAGCTCTTTCATGGGTGGATGACATCAGATCCACCATTCTCTTGTTATAATGACAACCTCATTCAAAATATAACCAGTGTCAGATAGATTTTGCATCCCTTACTTCTCTGCCTTGGAAGGAGAGCAAAACAAAGGAATGAAACACCACAAATATACAACACTGAACATTTTCAGCCATTTCAACATTTGTTCCCTCAGAAGATAAGTATGACTGCAATTGAAAAATATATTGAGTAGAATAAATGTCAGCCACCCTGTGACTGCACAAATCTGAACTGCCACAGCCATCCTGCTGGTGTTTCAGAATGTGATTGGGAAGCTTCACTTCTCCCTTCATCAAAGCCACCAGTCCCTATCATCTGCCACAAATATTCCAAAACCATAGTGACCTTTGAATGCCTGACAGAAGAACAGCCCTAGGATAGACAGCAAACATGTTTAGAGATTGTACAGGTACAGCTAGGGGTTGATGAGAGTTTGGGTATGAAGGTGGATTCCCAGATTTTTCTCTTGGAAGCTAAGCGCTAATAGCTTCTAATTCACTAAGACATTTATGGAGCTCGTTGTTTAAACGCTATCTGTATATGATGTCCCTACAGCAATCCTGGACCAGGTCGGGACCTCTCACTGCCTCTTGATGGGCTCCTGTGATTTACTTCATGACCCTTATTCCACGTGGTGGCTCAACATTTGTATGTTTACTTGGTGGTGCCAGCTGCATACCCATGACTGTGTGCCCCACCTCTATAGGGCCCAGTTTTAGTTTACATTAGCTTCTTGGTGGAGTTTCAGCACCTGGGACAGCGCCAGCCATAGTTGAAGACTAGGACAGTATTGAAGTAACTATTGCTGGCTACATGCGCAGATTTGGCACAAGATGGGGCCGCCAATATTTAATGCCAGGCTGAGCAGATGAAGAGGAAGCCTGTAAATTCAGAATCTAATGCACCATTTTGTTTTGACACTCATGACTTTTGACATTCATGCCCTGGGACAGACTTAATAAGCCAGACTCTCCCTATATTTAATAACAGCTGCAGATCACTTTGTTGATCAGACAAGCTTGAGAAACTTTATTTAGATAATGCAAAATGTGCAGAGGTAAGGCCTGGCAATATTTCCCCAGGCTTTGTTGAATATAAAAACTAATCAGCCAGCTCCTCTGAGAGCATTAACCTTTCATTGAAAGATAATCTTCTTGTTCTCTCTGCTTCTACCCAATTTTCTCATAAAAATTATAAACAAATAAAAATAAGTAGCCAAATGATAGGGCTATTTTCCACTTTTCCTTCACCCAGGCCTCCAGGGAGTTTCAAAGAGGCAAATAAAGAAGAAAATAAAACATTGGCCAGCGTGAGCCACCACTGCTCTTGGCAGTGTGACTGGTTTGGCCTGATCCTGCCTCAAGGGCTGCACCTGTAAAATGCTGCACCATAAGTCCTAATCAGCTTGGATGTGTCTTCATTCACTCAAGGTATCAAGCATAGGCAAGAGACTGTGGAGATTTTTTTGTACCATGACTGCTTAAGTTTTGGGATAAAATGGACTTGATTACATCTTTCAAGAACATACCATAGTTATCCATCTTCTTTCCTTTGGGAAGAAGGTCACTAGGAAGATTACAGAAGTAAGTACCTCAGGTGACTCACTGTGAGTGGGACCTGAAGACAACTGATGAACAGATACTAAGGTGAAAAAAGAGACCAGGCCCTATCAACATTGGCCCCAAAGGAGGACAAGGGGAATGTTACCTAACGTTTCTCATCTGTCACTCTTTCAGTTCTTGTGAATGGCTCTCACTGTCCAAATCTAACCATGCGAGTGGCAAAAAAAACTCAGGTCCCAGTCCGTCCACATCCTCATCGTTCTCGGGCACAGCATGGGGAGAAAACAGTGCTAAGTACACTCACAGTAGCCAGTGAAGCAGAGCTTGAAGATCACCTTATCTGAGTGAGAGAAAGAACAGAGAGCTGCACCTCCTTTACAGTTTGCCTAAGTGTGGTGAACAGAAGGTGCTGGCACAAAGTGCTTCATGCACTCAAGAAGCAAGTAATCATGCAGACTTCTGCAGGATGGAGTGGCAGAGTACTCCTGCTTTCCTAAGATGTGGAAGGAGTGAGGAGAAGTAGCTAGAATCACTGGGCAAGAGGCACCATAGAAGAGGAAGGAGAGGCCATGCAACAGCAGCCATAGGAAGCAGGAACCTTGAACCAGACAGAGTAAAGGACGTCCCAGAAGAGGTCTGTCTGCGAAGGTACTGGGCAGCCCTGGTCCTACAATTTCCCTGAAGTTATGGGAAAAAGCAGGAGTCCATAAAGCATTTAAAAAGCTCACTAAAAATGTCTAGGGCTCTGGAAAATGTGTGTATTGTTTCACTTGTTTATCACATCAACTCAAGGGCATGAGTGCTAATGCTGTCCCCACCAATGAAGAGGTAATGTCACTGTCCTGTGCCAGTTCAAATTCAGGAATAGTAATCTTTTGTAAAGAAGAAAGGATATTACAAACTAAAATACAGCATAAATATACCAAAAATGAGGTAAAGCTTTGTGTGCTGACTGTGTGAGTTTGTGGATGGAGGTATACATTCCACACACAGATGATTGTGTCCTAGCATTGATTTATCAGATGAGGACATAGCCAATTTCCAAGGATCTGTTGTGGTTGAGGTTTGACTTGTGGGCAACCTTTAGTCTTCTGGTTTATACACAAGGGATGTCCAGATTGTGTCTGTATGAACTCAGTCCCAACGGAAATCACATCCCAAGCAAAAAAGGGGGTAAAAGTCAGATGATGTGACATCCTCCCTCTGTTGCTGAATGTGGGAAACACTTCTGATAATCAAGTGTGCCTGAGACAGGATGCAAGGTGCCCAGAGTAAGCACCCTGAATGAGACTCTAACATGTTTCTCTGAAACATTGCAATGTATACCCAATCAAAGGACTATTGTAAAAATTAGTACGTGCCTCTGGATTAGTCCAAATGTTCTGTGTGAATGGGTAAGAAGGCATCCAGTTCTAAGCCATGGCCAGTGCAAATGTTTTGCAAGCATATTTTTGCACAGTCCAATTTCCTATAATGACAGCAACCCTTTCATCACTTGTGGTGTCTTCTAGTTCTTTGTGGACTATACAAGCCAATTCAAGTTACATCAACTTTACTGAAAATAGAATAGTAGAAGAATCATTTCTACTCTGTCCACTACTGTTAAGTATTCCAAATTTTGAGTCATGAGTTTTCTTTTAGTTTTTATCATCTTTCCCATTTCCATGTTAAAATGTATGACTGCTTAAAAAATCACTTGCCTTTTCTCTAGGGAGGTGGAAGCCCGCCCCTTGGAGCTGCTAGGCATAGCACTCCAACCACAGAAATGAGTAAGTGGCGCTCAACTTGTGTACCTTGAAGAATCCTCTGGGAACATTTTAATCCTGACATTTCTTAGGAAATACTAACAGGCAGAAAATTTGATAACCAGAGGCATAAAGAAAGGATACTGTAATTCCTGATAAAATATAGATTCTAATTCAGCACCTCTGAGGGAGGGGTGACCAACGTTCTGTCTGGCTATAGATCCAGAGGTTACCCTGAAGTATCCAGCCCTGGGAAAGCACCCCAACCCAAAGGCCACACAGGATCCTGAGACCTCACAGGCAGAAGTGCCACACACTTCACCTCTGGTCATACACGGGTCTGGAACACTTCGGCCCTGTGGACTGGCATTCCAACCATAGAAGATCAGCTATGATCTCACTTGAGCAAGTCATCCCTGTCTGCTCAAAAATGAAGTCCTGCTGGCCAGAAAGAATGAGCCACAGCTTGCAGGGAGGCAAGTGGCCCGTGGAAACTATGTAGTGGCAGAGGGGAGTTTCTGAGCAAGCGCTGTCCTCGCACAGGGGTTCTCCTCCAATTTCTTTTCTCAGTATCCAATGCATGAGTTACAGTTTTCTTTTTAAAAATACTTTAATAATTTTTAAAGACTTTCAGGCACAGAGAGAAGGTTAAAGGAAACAATGGTAAACAAACTGATATATGCTGCCCAAAGGCATTGTAAGGCTCAGTTCATTGTATTTTTATTTATTTATTTTGGAACGCTTTCAAGAAACAACAACAAATACCATCACATTTCAACCCTCCATATCTTATCACAAAGTTCCAAAGATAGGATCTCCTACCACAGCTAAATACTATTCTGACCCCTATCAATTTTTAGAACCATTCCCTTTCCCCAGTCTGCTTGAAACTTCTTCAATGGTCTCACCCAAGCTTTGAGTGGCAGCCTTTAGTTGAGCCAGGATCCAGTCCAGCCTCCCACAACTGTGTCTCCTGGGTCCTCAATCTACCAGGCTCCCTGCTGTGGATACCATGGGCTTCCCTGTGCCCTCCTAGCCCACACTTAGCCCTTACAACTGCTATGGCAGGTCTCTCTCAGAGGTATGCTCCAAGTGTTTGCACTTCCAGTCAGATGCCTGTCACACTTTTCTTGCTAGACAAAGGGAGAGGGGAAAGACCTGCTGCACCGTGCCTGGTGCTCACGGCCATGGCTGCAGAGTGTACTCGCCTGGAGCATGCATTGCTATGTATCATACCCACTCTTTTCATCTGTCCAGAATTTTCACCTGTCCACTTTCCTTCGATCTTCCCTAGTTTGGCCTAAATGTCTAATATTTGTCCAATTATCTCATATGGAAGAAAAGTTCACAATTTATTACTAATTTTATGGAGCAGCACTCAGCCCCATAAAGACTGGGTTAAGCATACTTCTGCACAGGCTGGCTCCTGCTGTTGGCATCCTCGGCAAGCAGCCTTCAGTCAAAATTACTTGTGCATGTGTAGACATGTGAGTGATTTCCTTTGTTCCTCGGAAGGTTTGATGAGTGAGCCAAGGTATGAAAGCAGTTGTAGAAGGGTCATCCCATCTTTGGCAGCAAATTCAAGATGATCTTTAGCTAGCACAAGAACAGAGCCTTGCAGTTGCTGATTCTTCAGGTAAATCATCTCTTTATTTGAATCCAAGCAAATCTAATTCAAAATAGAATTATTTTGGCTCATGTCCACTTCATCCTCCAGCTCCCCCTAGAGGCCACGGAGCAAGGCTGGTGCAGGAGGAGCTCGCTGTGGCTCTTGCCCTTCCAGCAATGGCCACTCCATGGCAGACATCACTAGTCAATTCTGTTCACATGCACCTTGGGAAGCATCTCGATATAACTCTGGGCAGTGGGTCCGTCCTTCTGGATCTCGCCTAACAGTGCAGTTATAGAAGCTGTGTGGAAAAGCCATGACACCCAGATCCATCCTGAGTACAAAGGCCAACTTGCCTACTACTCACTCAAGCTGGAGGTGAGTAGTGAACTCATACACATGTCATTTTTTCTCATGGGAAAAACCAAATAAATCTCTAGAGATTAAGTGCATACAAGGGTCACCAAATAGCTCAGTGGATTAAAGTGCCTGCAAGCAGGCACAGTGGCCAGGGGTTCGATTACTGGGTCTGCTGTGCCAGACCTGCCCCTGTGACCTGCTAAGATGGCAATTGAGACTGGGCATGGTGGCACATGCCTGTAATCCCACCTCTTAGGAGTCACTATGAGTCTGATCTAGTAGTGAGACCCTGAACACTCTATATAGACCTTTCCCTAAAATACAAAAGAAGCCCTATAATAAGTGAAATATATTAGACCCACCTGTATAAACATCATATTGTCTCCCTAGCAAAAGAAACTGAGTAAATAAATAAAAGCTGAGAGTTACTGTAGATATTGTGAAGTAGAAATTAACTGCTCAAAAAGAAAGTACAGCTGGGATGAGAGAAAAGAGAAAAGAAAGGATAGTTAAGATAACAGTACTACTAATTTGTAATGGTTTGTTGATAGGAACAGTTCATGCTTTTTTAACCAATTTTACATGCTTATACCTGGTAATCTGAATTGCTACTTTGATGACAACAACATGCAATATAATAGCCATTGTTGAATTCTTACCATCTTGCTTTTTGAAAGTCTGTATCATATCTTATGTTTTCTTAAAATTATTTTTTATTCTCTTTAAAATAAAATTTTAAATCGCAAGCAAAAATGAACAATCCCCATCTTCAGGAACAGATCCTCCAGTGTCCTCCTTTTTAGATATCTGAGTGGGAAGCCCCCTTTCCATGATCATCTTGTCAGAATATACAGGACCCAAACCAAGATCAAGGGTCTCAGCTCAACCAAAACGTCTTACAGCAATAATCTTTGGACAGGTTATATACACGGAGGACTCTATGTGGTCCAGGGTACCAAAAAAGTCTTATTCCAGTCTGGATTGAGAAAATCCTGCCCAATTCAGTGCACAACACCAACAAAATTCAACCAGAACACCATGGCACTGAGCTGCAGTGAGAGGAAGTGATGGGCTGCCTGTGTCTGCTGGGCTTCGGGACCAGCGCCACCTCTGGACTCTTAAGTCAAGCCAGGAGCTCCTTGCTGAGTGCCTCCATCAGTGCTCATTGGTGCACCTTCCTCCCACCTTTGAAGACTCACATTCGTCAGTCAAACAGACGTGATCACTGCAACCCCAGCTGGGTATTCATCAAATTTGTGGAGGAATATTTTCTAGTCAAAGTCTGTCTTTGTCATTGGCTGTTATCCTGCTGTTGGGCTGGAATGCAGCCTGCTTTGCCACGCTCAGTGTCCATAGCAACTTCCAACATCTAGTAGAAGTGAAACAGCATCTGTGGGGCTCATCTGACTTTTACAGAAATGAGGTCTCTGAGTACTAACTACCTCACTAGGGCCGCTTCCCATCTTGTGTCAGGAAGAGGACCCGGAGCCTGGTTACTGCTGCTTTTTTGAACTGCTAGGAAGCACACAACTTGCGACAAAACTGCTTCAGCAGAAATGCATTACTTCAAGCGAAGAGCCGAGGAACCTGCCTTAGGGATCATGTGCATTTTAAAATTTAAGCAGGAAAACTGCTAAAAATGTCTTTTCATTAGGGGGAACTAACCTGGGGCACGTGTGCTGAAATGGCAGTGAGCACAACTGCACTAACAGTCCCTTCCTGGAGGCCACTAGCTGTCATCTGGAGCGCAGACTGGCTAACAGGCTCACCCCAAGACCCAGCGCAGACACAGGCACTGTCACAACGTAACTGTTGAAGACCAAATCCAAGGCCACAACAGTGCTGCATTCCCCTGTGAGCTTCTTTTGTAGCAAATTGCTCATGATGTCGAGCTCCAAGGAAATCAACTCTTCTTTGGATGTCAGGTGGAAGAGCTGGAATCCAGTAGCTCAACTAATGTCAAAGCTGCATACCATGATGTGGTGGCACTGCGCAGAAAGGTCCTGAGCAGGGCCCTGCTGTTAGCTGCCAGTCCATCATGTCTTCCTGCCTGTCTGCCTGCCTGTCTGTCTGTCTGTCTGTCTATCTATCTACCTATCATCTGCCTACCTTTCTCCATCACCTTCCCATCTATCTACCCATCCATCCATAAGTGCCCATTGGTTCCTTTTCTCAGCAAAACCTTCACCGATACACAGATGGATAACTCCTGGCAGGCTGGTGTTTTTATTCCTAGGGCAGAGTTTGTGTCTCTCTGCACTGGTGGCAATGGAAGTTGGTTCAGCAGCAGCCCCTATCATCCTCTACCAATGCTTTTCATGCTATGAGACACAGGGCGTCCCCAGTGCTTACCCTATGAGTACCTTCAAAGGACAACACCCGGCACCCTTTGAAGCGTGTCTCCTTCTCTGATGGCCTCCAGGCAGGTCTTCTCCACTGCACTCCAGGAAAGTTGCAAGCTCAATATCTCAGCAATGAATTTCCATTCTCTGAAAAATATCCAAAAGCTCTTTGTGTTGCCGGTAACTCAGAAATCTGGCTGAGTCGAATAACAGGTGAACTGCGGTAATGGTTCTACTTTCCTGAAGTATTACAGAATCTAATACAACTGGACTTTCTGCGTGGATATTTGCACATCTTTATGGACATCTCAGATGCCATCCAGAGCCCAACACTCTGCCTGTCAGCAGGCAACTACAGTGCAATGAACAATTTCATGGGGGAAACAGAGAGTGCCAGAATCCAATGGAATGGAGTGGAATGAATGGTACTCAGCTGAATACTCAGCCACGTGGAGTCCTCGGATGACTTCACTGAGCTTCACTCCCTCACGTCTGGACAGAAAAAGAAAACTACAGCCTATAGGGCTGACCCAGAATGGCATGTATCTTTAAATTAGTTGTTTTTTGTTTTGTTTTGTTTTGTTTTTTTTCAAAACCAGGGATTGAACTCAGACACTTGTGCTTGCCAGGGAAGCACTTATTCCACTGAGCCATATCCCTGGTCCTTGTAAAGTTTTATTAGAGCACATCCATGGGATGGATGGATGGATGGACGGACGGACGGACGGACGGACGGACGGACGGACGGACAGACAGACAGACAGACAGACAGATAGATAGATAGATGATAGATAATTAGGTAGAGCTCTAGAAATATTTTCTATGCATCCTTTGCAATACCGCTCCCTCAGAGGTGAAGGATTATGACACAGGTGAAGTGGCTTGACATGACTAAAGTATTTTCTGTTTTCCATTTTACAAAAAACTACTCTAGGGCCAACCAGATAGCTCAGTGGACTGGACCACCTGCAGGAACTGAAGTTGGATCCTGGCATGCGGTGCTAGCCCCAGTTCTGAGGCACATTGAGACTGAGTATGGTGGTGCACACTTGTAATTTCCAGTGCTTGGGAGGCTGAAAACAGCAGAATCACTGCAAGTTCTATCTGTGTAGTGAGACTCTATAGACCATGTACTAAATGTATTTAAAAAGAAACTGTGCAGCCCCCACAGCCAGGGCTTGACTGTCCTCCTCAGTGTCCTGCTTGGTTTGCTCCCCACTCATCCCACCACTACTGAGCCAACTCCTTGGCCTTTCCCAGAAGGCGAGGAGGTCTCTACCCCTTGGCAACTTGCACTTCCTTCTGCTCGGAAATCCCTGCACCTCACCCTCCAATCTGGTCCCTTCTTGGCCTTCCCACCACAGCTGCAAGGCTCCCTGCCCAGCAATCTGCATCTCCACATCAGACTTGTCTCCCCCTCTGCTGTGCCTGTTGTATCCTGGCTTTGCATCTACTGTATCATATAACGTTGGGGCAGCTACTTTGAAAGCACCCAGCAAAGGCTTAAAAGGTAAGAGTCCTTTCTTGTCATCCTCCCTTCCTTGCATGAGTCTTGGTCCAAACCCTGGGTGAGGAAGAAGTGCTGTTTTGCAGAGATGTCCTGGGTGCTGTGTCAACAGCAATGTTCATAAAGAAAACCAAGCCTTCATGTTTTCCAAGTGGGTCCAATCCTACTTTCCACTGGTAAACAACCACAGTATCAGAGGCAAGGAGTTAAAATTACCAGCACTGAAACATACTGTGAGAAAAAGCACCCATGTTGCGCATCCTTCACGGCTGCATCCGCCGGCCAGGTGCTCTGGGGATCCTGCATTCTGATGACTACAGACACACTCTTGTTCCCACCGGTCCTCTCTCTTGTGAAACAGTGTTCTTGTGCTCGTAATACAACTGGAGGAAATGGAGAAACATAATAAATGTATGCTAACAAGGGTGCTGTAGAGCACTCACTTGTGTTCAAACGTTGATTCTGTTCTTGCTCAGACATCGCTCCAGTTCCTGGGAAGGAGTAAGTTTAGTGAGAAAGGCTGACACAGAGGGAGGAACTGCAAGCTTTGCAAAATGTAACCGTTACTCCCAGTGCCACCTGATTCAACTCCTGAAAGCTGGCAGAACTTCTGGTTCATTTGATGGGCCTGAGGATAGGAGGTGGGCATTCCAGCCCAAGTTCATGTATGAGCCTGAGTGTCAGTGGGGGAACACAGCCGTAAGCTAATGGCCGTTTTTCTCTGGTTCAGATCCACATTTCTAAACCTTGGAATCATTTTAGCTAAATTAGACTCCCCTTCTGCAACACAGAGGCTAAAAATAGAGAAATCTCTCCCCAGACAGCAAGTGTCCTTAGTCTGAGTTCTCCCCGCATGGACCAAATTGCTTTATAATCTCTCATTAAGCAGAAGCGAAATAAAAACACACAATTAAAAGTAATTTTAATTATAAACTGCCCTCCCACAGAGATCTTAAATTACAGTTAAAGTATAGATAATCAAAACCCAGACAAATACAGAGGAATTAAGAGAAAATTCATACAGTGTGTCTTTCTGTGGAGGTTAGACGAGGGATAAAGACAGATCTAGAGACTCAGAAACGCCTTGGCTGTGCTTCTAGGAATCATATTTATATTTCAAGTATAAGTCTGATCTTTAAAAGAATCAATACATTTTATTAATGGGAGATAGTGCATTATCCTTAAATATCAACGTGGAAGTGGTGGCTTTATGTCTTTGAGAATAGTATATGGTTACAGAATTTACATTCAGAAATAAATCTTCCCAACTTGCTAACGAAACCTCACCATCTTTACAGAACTTCATTAACTTTATGAAATAGGCAGGATTACAAGGTTGTAAAAAAGTAGGCAAAAGAGTTCACCATTTGCATATAGATAGAAAAGAACTCAGACCCAAATTATGGGTGGAAAGTAATAATTTTCAATATTTTTGTATAATTTTCAGTGAATTAACACTCAGAAATAGCTACCATGATTTTAGCAATGTAGATTGATTCTCTCTTTTCATGTAAACAATGAAACAAAATATGTCTTATAAAAATTATCTATATGATATGTTTGAAACTCACGAGAACTTTAGTGATTTAATGAGTTTTTGACAAAGCAGGGCAAACATCTATGAAATAGTTTTTCCTTCATTTCATTTTACGCCTGGTGACTCAAATTCATGAATTTTTTTTCAACTCCATTAATACCTAATTTTGCGGGGGGGGGGCAGGGAGATGGCTCAGTAGAATAAACACTTGCCTAGCAAGTGCAAAGGCCTGAGTTCAATCCGTGGTTCCACAAAAAAAGCTATTTTTTTTCATATCTAAATATTAAACTAAAGGCTCTAATATCTACTATGTTCTATCTTAGTACTATGTACTAAGACCCCCATTGGGTCTTAGTTCAGTGTGTGTAACAATTACCATAGACCGTTGTTCTTTTTATTTTGGGTTTTTGGTACCTAGAATCAAACTTGCAACCTTGTTCTTGCCAGGCAGGCTCTGTGCCACTGAGTTATACCCCTGGTCCCAGTTACCATACGCTGGATAGCATATCAACAACCCTGACTTACATCTTGCGTTTCTGAAGCATGGGGTGGTGGACTGACCCCTGGTGGTCAGCTTGCAACACCCAACTGAACTGTGGCAGTGTGGAAGATACTCCTGCACAACGTTGCCAGTGACACAAGGATGAGAACTGGAGAGGGAGATGAGGACTTGTGGTTCTCCTGGAGAAGCTTGTCACGCTGACTTTCCTGATGTGAACTCAGCAGCTGTCATCAGAGGAGCTCAAGACCTCACTGTCATGGAGGATGGCTGTGGTGCTTTTCGGGGAAGCTCTGGTCTTATTTTGAGTGTTGCTTCTTCACTCCAGTCCAGATCTCTTGGCCTGCTGGCATAGATTTTTGGGCTTTCTGGCACAGACTTTATGGCTTCTGCCACTGATCTTGGGCCCTTCCATGCACAGAACCTTGAAACAGGCCTGCAGGTGACATTGCTGTGGGCGCTTGGGCTCCAGCTGGACTCATGGGGGCATTGCCGTGGGCTCTCAGTCTTCAGCGGAATGCATGCAGGACACGGCTATGGGATTCAGGCCCTTATCTGGATCCCTTGGGTCTGTGGTGTGTGGACAGACTTCCTGTGCTTTCATAGTCACTTTGAGTGCCTATTATAAAATAATCCTATAAATCATGCGCCCTGTACTGAGGTATTTCCCTTGTAAGCCCTGAGCACAGCACCTGCGGAATCCCCAATCGGGAGTACAGCAGACTCAGGAGCTGGGGAAGATCACCCCTCAGGCTCCTTCCCAGTGGGTTGGAGGGGGAGGGCTCTGGTCTCTTCAGCCTCCGAGGAGGATGCTGACACATTATGAGGGTTCTACCTCATCACCCTGAAAAAGAGCCACCTCCCGAAACATTGCAAATGAACTCTGGGTGGACACAAGGCTCTGACCATAGCAGGGGTAACTGACCACCATTGGGGCCAAGGCCCCTGACCCCAGGCCCGGTTCATACATGTACCAAGCACAGCCACTGGGATCCATGCTCAGAACTGGATCTGAAGATCAGAAACAGGTTCTCCTTGCTTAGTGGCATACTCCCCATTTTTAGTGCAGTGAGTACACACCAGTCATACAAAAGCCTAAAAAGTGAAAATCTTATTTTCAAAGATCTTTTGATAACTATACAAAGGCTTAGAATATAATGGCAAGGGGAAAATATTGCGAAAAAATTCACGCACATCTTCAAGAATATACTTGCTGAAAAGTACTTGACATTTACCCTGCTCCTGTCCATGAGGCATGGCTTTGAGCACTACTGTTATTTGTAATAACAATGAAATTTCAAATTTTCAATAAATAAAGTTTTCATTTCACATACATTTTCTCATGAAAATGTATATTTAATAGAAAAAAAATGTTACCTCTGGTTCACCCAGAGTTCCTGAGTGTTGCTGAGCCAGGTTGGAACCAACTGGAAACCACTTCTACCCAGAGTCTTCTACAGGACAGGAGCAGGCTTAGAGTTTATCTTCATCGAGCGAAAGGGATTAACCCTGCATGGGGGTGTTGCTTGTCCAAATGCTGTTGACTGAGCTCTGTGCTTTCCCTTCTGGATTTGTCTGCAGGAGTCACTGGAGATCTGCTGAGAATCCACCTCAGTGCTAGAGGGGATGTTTTAGTTAGAAACTCCTGTCCTGAATTTGCATGGGGACTCTGGGCAGAAAGGGTTCCTGTGGGTACAGTGCCGCCAAGACCCCATTCTGTCTGCTCTTTCAGTGCCTCACGCACACTGTGAGACACCCCTTTTGGCAATGTTAGCATGGGATGCTGAACTCCACCAAGATGTGTAGTTCAAGAGATGGAGGAGGTGTTGCAACGCAGGGAAAGAGGCAGTGTCTGGAAACCAAATAAGCCATTAAATGTAATGCTTACTTGCTGGTAACTTGGGCAGAGATCCAACAGCCAGTGTCCCAAGCACAGGGGACATCCTATGCAGGGTGGAAGCAGCCCTTTTGAGTGAGTGTGTGGCCCCCACGTGTGAGTATGTGACACGCCTCTCCCACAGCTCAGCTGTTGGCTTCTGCTCATGCTCCGCAGGACACAGCCTGTCAGTCCACAGGGACAACCAGCCACTGACCTCTTCACTCCCTGTCTGGACTGCTTCAATCCCAGTCACATGTAAATAGAAACAAAGTGACTGGATTTGTAATTGCACAAGTTATGAAAGCTCTCGCCATCTCCTCTGTCTTTCGATAACAAAGAAGGAATTTTTTCATAAATATAGACTTGGTTTATCTAATAGAAAATTTCACCAGATTTGGTCATATTATGTCTTACTTGGATAGTAGTTTTGACATCATGGCATAGTGACCAAACTGCTACACTCCCTCATGTTTGCTTTCTGTGGATTAAAAAATAATCCCGTTGCCTCCAGATTAGATCATCAGGGAGCTGCACAATAAGGATAATAGAGTCAGCGTTCCCATAGCCTCTTCCACAGTGTATGTGCTAGTAATTCCTGTGAATCAGGAATTTAATGCTCAGTATGATGTTTATGGATAATATTTGTTAGATGTTTTAATGGCTAAAACACTCTCCAGCATCTCCTCGCTTGTGCCAGAGGATTTCAGCTAACTTGCATCTCACCAGGTGAGTGAGAGATATGGAGATGAAATGCACATAAGTAAACCATCCTGACAACGCTCTGATCTCTATCCTCCTGGGCTGGGAAGGATGCCCCCCTTGAGTTTCCTCACATTATCAAATGGATTTATTTTCAAATTCACTCATTTTCCCCAGCCTCTCCTTTCTCTAACTATGCTTTTCTTTGCTGAGAGCTTCTTAGAATTGGATTTGATTAGCTGAGCTCCAGGCACTGAGGGGTCTGTGTATATTTATCATAAATTAATGCATTTACAACTGTCTGAAAGCTATTACTATGAACTGTCTCACTGCCTCGCGGTTATGTTATTATCATATATATAATTACCTGGAAGGGCTTTTCAGTAGCCTTGCACTTTCTATGGGCCATAAACACTTGATGTAAACTAAATTTGATCTGCTGTGTTTTGTTTATTGCTGCCCCAGTTGCAAAGCACCAGAACAACGTAAGATCTCCTCGCTGAGAGAATTGGAAAAGAAGCAATACCCGCTGTTTGCCTTATTGTTCTACATAAATAAAATTAAAACATCAAACTTCAATATACAATAAAAAGAAAGGTTACATGAGGAGGATTCAAGAATATACTTTATTAAAAGGAAAGCAGATGAATAAGAATATTAACAGGGTGATGTTGAGGTGGGTCTATTTAAATCCGAGTGCTAATGTACTCAGGTGTCCAAAGAATGGAGTCTTCTGGCAGAGAAGAGGATCCTTGGGTAAAAACATGGGACTGGATTTCACTGACTAGCTGATGACTCTATTAATTCTGGAGAGAATGGGCACCACCCAGGCTGGGAACCTCAACCAACCTGGTCTTGGTCTCCTCCCTTCAGCCCTGGGATAAGGAAGGTAATTCAGGAGGTTCCTCCTCTCAGAGCAGGACTAGAGAAGTACCCTGCTTTGCTTTGACTTTAAGTGTTTAAATGGAGGTCACACCCTTGAATAGATATTCCCATCATGCCCCAGTGTACAGATGCAGAGGGGAAGAATGTGATCTGTGATTGCAGAGCTGTGAAGAGATCTTGGCTTTTCCATTTGGGAGAAATTAAAGGAAAGGACAAGTTTTCCATGGATTGAGAAGCTCTGAGATAAGCTTAGCCTGAACTTTTCATGAGAAGTAAAGCTTTTAAAAATGGCATTGATATGGGCAGGACAGTAAAGCTGTCAGTTGGAATCCATCTCTGCCTCCTACCAACCACAAAGTCATAACCAAGTTTTTGGATTTCTTCCTGCCTTGGTTTCTCTACTAAGGTGGAAACAGTCAATGCCCCTCTTAGTAGATGTGTGAGCATTGAATTTAATGACACACTGCTGTACTGGGTTTGGCTCATGTGTGGTCTCCAGCACATGATGTACAAATAGAAGAGCTCTCTGCAGTCCATAGGAAAGCCCTTTTCCACTGGGGAATGGGACTCTTGTTGTCAATAGACTCCAGCCAACAGAGGACTGGCAAGGATGGCCCAGTATGGCTGTGTCCACATGATAGTCTATGTATACATCAGCCTTCTTTGGGGGCGGCTGGAATTGGCTTACTTGTTAGCCAACATGCATATGGAAGCAGCCTCCAGTATAGACTCCTGAGCACTGACTCTCAGAGGACTCCCTTGGCGAGAAACTGTATATGGATTCTGAGATTTTCAGTAATGAAGAAAATGTGTAAGTTGTGTGAATCATTTGGCAGGAGAAGGCCCGGAGCCTTACTGCTGTGTTAGATCTCAAGTGCCCCATGGTCTCCTGTGCCCAAAGGTGGAAGGCTGCAAGGTAATTGGACGGCAGAAGTTCTGTACTTATTAGTGGATGAGTCACCAGTGAGCTCATTGGTGCCTGCACCCCTCAGGAGCCGGGGCTGGTCAGAGGGCTCAGGGTGGTATGATGTGGTAGGTTCTCTGGCTGCCTTGTTTCTCTTTCTCTGCTTCCTGACCACCATGAGGCAAGCAGTTGGTCCCCTCCACACCCTTCCCCCATGCTATTCTTTTCCTATGGAGCCAATCAGGTGTGGACTATGTCTTGTGAAACCTGAGCCAAAACAAAGCTTTCTTCTTCTAGATTGTAGGTGTGGAGTACTTTGTCCCAGTGAGTAGAACATGATGACTACACAAGTTTACTTCCAGACTCTACCAGGCCCCTGCCCTCAACACTGTGTCATCAGAGCTATCAGCACAGTTCTGACTCCTGTGACTCAGAATGTGGAGGTAACCTTAGAGATTGATGCTGGTTACTGTTGTTACATTACAAACTTCACAATAGCATCTCCTTCTTTCACTTATTCCTGATCTTTTTTTTTTTTTTTTTTTTTTTTTTTGGTCACCTTATCCAAAAAAAAAAAAAAATCCACAAAAATACATTTATAGAAGATGGTTTGTGTGTTATACTTTAAAATTGGACCCACAATTTTGGGAAGGATATGAACTGTTGTATCTCTATGAAAGATTCCTGATATGCTAACTTGCCACACTGCAGTAAAATCCAATACTTGTGTGCAGTTGTTTAGGTCATTAGAGCTGAGACAGCAGGCTCATTGCCTGCTGGCACATTGGGATTTAGGTGTAGGTCTCAGTTACTTTTTACTCATTGCTGGGACAAAATACCCAACACCCAAAATTAAGGAAAGAAAGGTTTATTTATCTCACAGTTAATGGAGGTTTTAGTCTATGTTTGGCTGGCTCCAAGGCAAAACACAGCATCTTATGGCAGCAGAAAACAGCAAAGAGCAGAAGAGGAGCAGAAGCTTCAGTGCCTTGCAAGCCTCTGGCTCTTCCTTTTATCAGGACTATGAAGACTGGAGCTTCTCTAAGGAAGGGGTGCGGCTGCTGTGGTGTCACCAAGCCAATTCAGCCAAGCTTCTGACACCTCAAGTTGACACAGTGTCAACCTCCGCAGGGTACAAGGCTGTGGTGAGTTTAGTAGTCATGGAGCACAGGCCATGACGTCTTTTTCTGGATGCTAAGCATGTCACCCGGACAGCAATCCAGCAGGAGGTGCTGCTGTCTTATCTATTTTATATGTCAAGAAGTGGAGACTTCATGCAGGCTGAGGTTAAGTACCCTGTGGAGTGCACACAGCTGATCAGAGGAAGAGTGGGAGTCCTAGCCATGGCTTGTCAGACTCCAGACCTGAGAGCTCTGGGCTCTTACCTTCCCACTCTGGCACTTCATGACCAGTGCCCGAAACCTGAGGGGAAAGTTCATTGATGAAGATTCATGGCAATAGTGGGTCCGCTGCTGGGCTGTTCACGTCAGTGCCAACTTCTCACCATTGCTGCTAGTCTCCCGTCTCATTGCTCAGTGTGACAGTTCCCTTAGACTTCAACCTGGGTGGGCCTCACACTGCCAGGGCCTCTTCCTGGCTCTCTTGTCTTCCAGGCCCACAAGTTGAGTGGGTCTGCTCCACTGGGCTCTCTCTACCTGGGGAAGAAGAGGATGCACCTGTACTCTGGCACTGCGGAAGGGCGCTTCACCGACCTGAGAACCCAGATCAAATCCCCGGTGTGAGCTTGAGCTGCAAGCTCGGTCACTACAGCTGCAGCACTGAAACTCCCCAGAGCATCATCGCACCACTTGATGCTGAGAACTGGCTGCAGGATCCACACATCTTATGACCTTAATCTTCCCCCAACAGCCAACATCATGCAGACTATCAAACCAAGGTATGGAGAAGGTAATATCTTCCCTAATCACTCAGATGTGGCAAAGCTTGCACTCACCCATCACTCTGGCTCTGGCTCCAAACTGACTTTCTTCACTACCATAGTACCTCATTCACCAGGGACTTGCTGCAGAGGTAGCTAGAAAGCTAAGCACATCCCGAGCATGGCAGCCAGAAGTCTATGCTCTGGAGAATGGATTCTCCTGTCTTAACACGTCATTAACTTAGGTTCATGGGACCAAGTCTTTCAGTCATGTCCTAAGAAGTAGGCTTGTTAGGAAAGAGGAAGCTAGATTTGGTAGGAGACAGAGGTGGCATCCCAAGGTTGGTCTCACCCGACCTGCTTCTAGACTTGCACCACAGCCTGAGGAGTCTGGTCCATGCTGAGATGAGATTCTTCTCCAGGGAGAGGGTGAATGGACCACTGGAGGGTGGTGAAATCTGTCATTATGCAGGAAAATGGAGGAAGCCATATGGTCACGTAAAGACCCATTCATACATATATTTGGTGAAAGAGACAATTGGTGGACTGCAGTGAGGTAAAAGTTCTAATAATTATAGAAAGTACACCCTTAAGGTTAGGTAAAAATATTCCAGAGTCTGGGGTGATCTTAGCCGGATTCTGGGAGGGAGGAGTCCACAGTGTAGAGCTCAGATGTCTGCGAGTGAAGAGTGTTACTGGCTGCCTGTTGCTGGTGCTTCTGGGGCGGGGGAGAGGGGAGGCTGGTCTTGGGCAAGGAGAGAAGCACAAAAAGACTGGTCTGGGCCACCTCCTGGCTGTTGGGAATGTGTCCTAGAAATCAACCCTGACCGACAGAGGCTGTGGTTGCCTAACCAGTAGTGCTGTGTGGGTAAAATCTGCACAGAGGATAGATATCAAGGTGAGTGTTATTTATTTTTTTTTCCAGTACCAGGGATTGAACTCGGAGTCCTGCATTTGCCAGGCAGGTGTTTATCCTACTGGCCCCAAACAATATTGTTTTCCCCCCCTAAAAGTCAGTGTTCTTAACAAAGAAGACAAAATACTCACACCAACAAAAACTTCCAAACTAAAAAGGCAGAGCAGGAAGACACAGGGCATTTTTAGAGCTCCTGGGTACATTTACCTTAATTGTATTCATGATCGCACAGGTATATGTATCTATAGAAATTCATTGAACTGTACATGAAAGATGGGTCAACTTTTGTGCATCAATTATGTTTTGATGAAGTTGTTGAGAAAAAAAGAAAGAGGGGAATAAACAACTGGGGCCAACTGTTTTTGCCAGGGTCTTGCTTGCGCAAGAAGCAGGAAGGAGTGACTTGCTTCCTGTTGATCCTTCTAGACTCATTCCAGTGTCCATGACTCACAAAGGACACTAGTGGTGTCCACAATTTCAGCTCATGAAAACCACACAGCTGTGAGGAGGAGGTCAGCTTAGACTCTGGAGATGGGTAGCCAGACAGCAGTCCTCCCTGGGCCTGGCCTAGGCGGAAGTGACAGCCTCTGGGCTAACTCACACCCCCTCCACTTGTACAGAGAGGCCTCCAATTGAGATCTTCGAAGTGGGTCCCACATAACGCACCATGTGACAGAAACTGAATGAAAAACAACAGTACACTTTTTCAGGCTCCATCCTGCCTGTCTCCATATATATGGGAAAAATGATATTTTTTCTAGAAATTCTATAAGCATCTTCCACCTAACACCAATCTCACGCTGTAATGTAAGTGTATATGAGTATGTTGATGTGTTAAACAAAGATGTTAGAAGAGATTCTATAGTTTTAAAACCTCTTCCTTCCTTCCCTCCTTCCTTCCTTCCTTCCTTCCTTCCTTCCTTCCTTCCTTCCTTCCTTCCTTCCTTCTTTTTTTAATTTAGAACAGGGTCTACAGGGTCTCACTACGTAGATCAGACTCCTAGTGATTCTCCTGTTTTCAGCCTCCCAAGTGCTGGTATTACAGGCGTGTGCCACCATGCCCAGTCTCAGCTGCTGTCTCCTCACACCCCGGGAGCAGGGCTGGCTTGACAGATGCGGGGACTGAGCCCTGGCCACCGTGCTCTGCCAAAGCATGCACTTTAGTACACTGAGCTATCTGGCCAGCCCTCATTTCTTTCTTTAGATGCAGTGGAAGGCACAAGTGTAAGCAGAGGTCCCTTCACTCCTTGCCTTCTCTGGGACACACATGTGGTGGGCTGTGTTGAAGGAGATGCTAATATTCCAGCAAGGGGTGACCTTCTCCTTCCTGTGGGTGGGCTGTGATGGCGGCAGATGAGAATTTATACCCAGCCCATCCGCTCAGGCCACACTGATCCTTAACCTTCTCTCTGGGAATGGAGCCCGCTTGCTGCTTTTATAATGGCCAGGCCAGAAGAAGGCAGAGTGGAGATGACTCCCACGTGATCAACTGCCTGTGAGAGCCCAGTTTCCAATTTAGAGCTAATCAGCAGCTTCACATCCAACACACACAAGAATCAGAGAAGAGGGAGAAAAATAAGCCAGCCATAGGGAAAAAATAGATCCAGCTTTGAACATCTGCTGGATTGTGCCTGCTCAGCATTCTTTCTTCTGGTAAAGGTTGTTCATTTCTATTTGAGGAATCAGGCTGTGTGTGTGTGTGTGTGTGTGTGTGTGTGTGTGTGTGTGTGTGTGTGTGTGTGTGTGTGTGTGTCCACTTGGGGGAAGCAGGCAAGGCACCCTCAGCTCCCTTCCCATCCTGGAGCTGGTCACCAGGGGCTCACTGGTCATACTCAGTGATCTTTTCCTGGGCAGAGACCAGCAGGCAGACCCAGAATCCCAACTCTGATCTCTGGAAGCAGTGAGGCCAGGGGCCTCCTCTGGGAAATGGGCAGGCAGGAAAGCATAAGCTATGAAGTACCCTGGCTGCCAGCCACTCTCGTGCACCAGGAAGGACCAGCAAGGCAGGAAAGTGGATAGCGGCTCAGGGCAGGGGACGCAGAATTCACACTCGAGCAGGCAGACCCCACAGCAGCCCTGGGAGGTGCTTTTGGAATGCACAGCTGGAGTTTTGGCTCTGTGGGTGTCTGGGAGAAGTGCTCCATCAGGATTACGGGAGGACAGAGTGAGCCTGAGCTAGGACAGGGGAAGAAGGGTGCACCAGGAGTGTGGGCACAGGTCCCTGGGCAGGCATGGGGTGCTACCTAGCAGGGTGCAGCCAGCAGAGGGTGTGAGCAAATCCCGCATCACCCATGGACTTATTGGGCAGACTGAGGGAAGGCAGCATCTTGTCGCTTTGTTCTTTCACAAAGAGAAACTCAGCTGGGAAATTCTTAGCAGTGAGCTATGAAGTACAAAAGCTAAAAATAGGAACCTGAAGTTGACTCTGTGTTCATGAGTGATGCAGCGTCCAGGGCAGGCTGAAAATAAGGTTCTGACACATAAAGTACAAAGTGACTATCACAAATATCTACAAAAAAAAAAAACAAAAAACCATTTAAGAATGTAGTTGAGAAGCCAAACCCAAAGTTCTTGAAAACATAGTAGCTGACATAAAAGTAGGAAGGTCAGCAAGCATATGACAAAAATTTTAAAAATTGCAGAAAACCACATTTCATCAAGATGCAACTTGATCTCCGAAGAGCTGGGGGTGGAAGTCAGTTCCAGAATGGAAGAGAGGAAAACATTCAGCATAACAGAACAAAGGGAAGAGGTATTCCACGAAATAATGGGGCACTGCTTGGGCAGAATGCCGTGATTTTCTAAAAGGTAAAACATTCTGTTCATTGGCCTGAGAGTTATACTTCTAGAAACAGAATTATAGGAGGATTCTCACAAAGTCTAAAGAGACAGGCGCATATGCGTACATATGTACATGCATACACGCATATCTAGATATGAAACACTCCCCTGTATGCATTTCTTTTGGTGGAATGGGGTATTGATGCATTTTGTTAATGGGGAGGAAGTAGGCAAACAGTACAAATATCTGTCACCAGAAGTTGGGTGAAGTGAGCCATCTGAATTGAGAGGTATCTGCGCATGTTGCGCTATGAAAAGTCACCCAAAATATGGTAAACTGTTAAAAGCAGGTCACAGGAAAACAGGTGATGCTGCATTTAATGTTTTACTAAAATGTATGTTTTCTGCCCCTATCACATTGGTACCTAGGCAATCTAAACGAACTCTGAAAGGAGCTCCCCAATGACTAATACTGCACATATTTAGGGAGGAAATTATGAGGTTCTTGCTTTTTTTGTTCCTTTTATCTTCATTATTTCTCTCTATAATTAGGAGAAATGATAGCAATTTTTAAGAAACTGGACATTAAAAAAAAAAAAAAAACTGTTATTCAGGAGACCAAGGCCGGAGAATCACAAGTGCATGCGCAGTCTGAATAACCAAGCCAAATAGCAGACACTGGCTCAGAGAGGTGGGGTGCAGGGTGGGGCCTGAGAAAGACCCTGGCTTCAACCCCCAGTGCTACAGAGAGAAGATTGACTTCCTGTTCATCTCCAGTAGAGAAAAATCAAACCAAGAAACCAGATGCCCAGGACTCATGATGGCTGCAATCTTCAAAAGCCCTACATCCATCAATCCCACCTGTTGCTGTGGGCACCCACCTAGACGGAAGGGTGCGCTACACAAATGCACATGGCCCTTAGCTGCTAAGGTGCCACTTGGACCCACAGACCTCTCCTGGTGGCCAAGCAGCCCCCACCCAGATGCCCAAACCTGGGGTGCTCTGAGCAGGGCCCATTACAGAGCTGTGGGAAGTGGTAGGGGAAGACAATAGAGAAGGAAACCTCCCACGGTTGAGGACGGGAGGAGCCCTTGAGGCCCTGAGGTCTAAAATCTCACTGAGAGTGGACAGGGCCCCTATGGTAGTGCTAGAGTCTTGGAGAAGTGACATCTCAGGGTTTGTGGTTGCTTAGAAGAGGAACACTCCCCAGCTCTCCTGGCTCTGCTTGGTGCCTGCCATCCGGAGGTTCCAAACAGGCCAGGAGATAAGGACTCCCTGGGGAGGAGTGACTTCCAGCCCAGGAGCATGGTGAAGAGGGCAGGGAGGAGGCCGAGTGGGTGGGCACACAGAGACCATGCGTCTGCCGCGTGAGCCCCTCATGGGGCTGGTCAAGCGCCTTCTGCTGGGCTGCAGCATCCCTGGCCAAGGGTCCCCATGGCTGTTCCGCTCCCCAGCCTTGCCTTCCTCATCTGCATGTGGGGACCGTAGTGAGCTGCACGCGCTCTCTTGCCTCGCAAAGTCCTTCGTGGTCTGGGGAAGGGGGTGCTGCCCTCCAGCCACCTTACTTCTCTAGATTCAATGCAGTCAGACTCCTAAATTAACAAGTCCCTCCCAGCGCTCATTTCACATTTCTGAGCTCTTAAACGTGATTTAATGAGTTGATTTAACTTTAACTGAAATTCATTAAAATGTATTTGCTCCAAGTAAATATTTAAATGAATATTACACTAGCTAGGGGAGGAGGAGGCTTGTTTTATTACACCCGTTGTCTCTCTGGGAGCAGTCTTGGTTTCTGTATGTAGGATGACTCCGCCACCAACCACAGGCCCTGGGGAAACCACAGAGAAATCAGCCAGGACTCCATCTAGATTCAGAGCGTTTGGTACTGGCTGTGGAATATTGCTGCTCTAGCTAGCTGCCTTCTAGCCTGCAACCCTCCTGAGGCCATGCAGCTGCACCTGTATTCAGATGGCCTGAACCCTGGACAAGGGTACATTTCTGCTTGTACTTTCTTTAAAAAAAAAATGTGTTTGGTTATTATAGGGTCTCCCTACGCAGCTCAGACTCATAGTGATTCTCCTGCTTTCAGCCTCCCCAGCGCTGGGATTATGGCCTGCACCACAACACGGAGACTCTGTGGCCCTGGGGTGGGGCTACTGTGTCATGTGCTGCCCGTGATCAAAGCGCAGTCCTTATGCTTGCGTAAGCTGCGCTTTAGTCAACTGAGCTATCTCACGGGTGCCTCCTTTGTACCTTTCTGATTAACAAAGGAGCTAAGAGACTTCTGGCTTATTGTACAAAACGCAGCACATGAAGAAGAAATGCAGGGGCTGGGAAGATAGCTCAGTAGAATAAGCATTTGCCTGGCAAGCATCTCCAGTACCGAAAAAAAGAAAGAAAGGGGAAAAAAAAGAAAGAGAGAGAGAGAAAGAAAAATGAAATTAATAGCCAAAGGTCTACCCCAGCTTTCGAGGTTTATAACAGAACTGCAAAAGTCATGGCAGAATCTAACATTTTCAGGAGAAAAATATGTGTTTGAGAGTATAAGATTCTGGTTCTCTTGACTTCAAAATTTCTGGCTCTGCTGCTCTAATGCATCACCAGGAAGAAACTGTGATTCATCAGGGTCTCTCCTGCTTGACAGAACAAAGGTTCTGTGTGCTTACAGGTTAGTAAAGGGGAGTCTGCCAGGAAACCAGACAAGCATGTGCAGCATCTTGAACTAACGGTGGCCGGATGACAGTTTCCCCCAAAATAGCCTTGGAAATCTACAAAGTGACCCCATGCCTCCATGCCATGGAAGAGGCAATCAGAGGTGGAAACATGTGGGTCCCAGCACAGGGCAAGGAGTTTCCCAGGCACAGGAAGGGAAGTGCTACATAATTCTCCTATGGCTCTGATGGTCTCATCAACAGTGGGGTGCGCGTGGGGAGGAAGAGACTGGGGCCACATGCTGGGGCTATGGGGAAGAATGGGCGTCCTGCGTGGGCACCGGAAGAGATGCAGCCCCGCATGCCCACAACTGAAGGCAGCGGAGCAGGGCTCAGCGTGGCACCCATGCACTGCATTTCCACAAAAGTGGCAGCTTCCTGTCTCTGCTTACGCTCACCTACACCTATCACATTTTTCTTTAAAAAAATATTTTTATTGTATTTTTTATTAGTATTCATCACGCGTATTCCATTTATCATCCTTGTTTCGTAGATATCCCACTCTATATATTGTCATGCATAGTAAACATATATCATAGATGGGATACACTCTCCGCAATGAATTCTTTCCTGAACATAACACATCTGAATTCTTTTTTTCTGTGGCCCCCAAGCTTCAACCTCTCCTTCCCACCTCATTTATGCAAGTTTTGTTTCTGTCTTTTTCCTTTCATAATTTTCCCCTTTCCCTTGTTTCTCTTCCTCCTGCCTACATGCTTCTTTTTCATGGTAGCCATCTTAGTAAGCACGTGGTATAAAAAAAGATAATGCAGCTGAGGGCATTATGTCACCCAGGGAAGCAGATAACAGTGTGGGGGACTTCTGGGTTGACTAAAGACAGAAAATCAGTTAAAAACAGTATTATAATTTTAACCTCAAGGTCCTACAGAAGAAGAAAACTAAAGACCACCAAGACTCGCAGTGGAGAAAAGCCTTGCGGGAATCTGATCATCCATCCCCAAACTCACAGGAAGGATCTCGTCAGGATGAATTGGAACGAAGATATGAAAAGGTAATATTACACATGAGAGACTGTGTAATACTTCACCTTATGAAACTGTCAGCCTAAAAGAACTTTAGAAATAATTGACTCCCACACTTTTCCAAGCTGAAATATACATAATAGGGGAAGATGTGGCTTTGTTGGTGATGTCTACAACCAATTACATGCTTAAAATTCCGTTAGGCTTGCTGATTTTAGGATCCTTATTGCAAACAAAAAATGATTTAGGTTCAATTAAAATACATTTTATCTTATTTGAGGAAATGGCCAAAAGAAAAATGAAAATATATGGAAATAGAAGAGGCATATAATAAAACTCAGGATAATCAAGAAAAGTTGTAAAGCTTTGAAATTGAAGTGCAGTCAGTTGCCTTTGTTTTGCTGAGTATTCACTGAGAAGGCTGTTGAGCAAACAAGAAAGAAGACAAAGTGTTTCTTAATTTGCATGTCAACACAGAAAGAAGATTTAGTTTAACTGCCACATAGAAAGGGACAAAGGACTGCTCCCTTCTCCCACCAATGACAATAAGATGGAAGCTTACAGAAATTCCTGATTTTCTCTGAGACAGCAGAGAGCCCTAAAGCCAAGTCAGTAGACAACTCATGGGAAGCCACCCTGATGTTCAGTGTCTGTGAAAGACCACGGAGCCCACTGACCCTCCATGGCCACTTTCAAGCCACCATCGAGTGGTCACTGTGCATAGACCTGGGAATAAATTTGCAGAATCTGTTCGTGAGAGCTGATTTGAGGTGATTATAGCACACTCCTCAGTGGGAGGATGCCAATACCATATCAGTTATAGATATCATATCAGCTATAGATATGTGGTTCCTGTGGATTCAGGTGAGAGAGCAAGTTCTCCTGCAAGAGCTGGAACCTCCAAATGAAAGGTGGTGTGTTGTTGCATGGGGGTCCTTCTGCATGGGCCTCACTAGGTGCTCATGAGAAAGGCTAGGATGGAGCACATGACCATCATCAGCTTCCTGGCGGTTCAGGCTTAAGGGGAGGACCTGCATTCCCCTGTGAGATGTGCTTGTGTTCCTGGTCCTTACCTGAAACCTCCTCCCATGGCAAATAGAGAGAAAGAGGAACATCAACTCTTGTCACTGCTGAGACTCATGGGACATCCATTTCTTCTAGGTTGCATAGAAGCAAGCTCACCTGACTCTTGTAAAGTAACACACTCTCCCCCAGCTTCTGTGGCTGTACTATGGAGACTTAGCTTATCCTGCCTCGGGATAAGCAAGATGTGGATGATGAGATCAGTCAAGACCCTTGGCAACTTGGAGGCCCGGAGAGCGCAACGGGATCACAGTGCACTTATGTGTGCTCTATGGTGACCTAGATGAGGGAACAAAGAGCCCGATGCCCCCAAACCATAGCATCTACCCCAGAAGAAAGAGAAAAACTGAACGTCCCACACCTGTTCATGAACTTGAATTAGTAGAAAGGAATTTTGTAAGAATTCCAGTTTTGATGGCCTTGTTAGAGAATTCTATTCAATGCTCAGTGCATGATGCCAGCCACATACAGTGCCATCTGGAAAGGTCAACAGTGCACAAACCATAGCTTATTATGAAATGATCAAATAATCAGCAACACATAGAAAACATTATATAGGCCAGTACACCTCATAAGCTTAGTTACAAGAATAATTAAGAAATACAAACAAATTGAGAACAGCAGTGTTCAAAAATAGTCTACATTGATTGAATGCAATTTAATGACTGTAAGAATGATTCCATAATAAAAAATCAAATACTATATTTATAAAGTTATATTTATTTGTCTCTGGGCTCCATCCCCTAGATTCAACTAACTTCAAATGAACTTTTTTCTTTCTTTCTTTCTTTCTTTCTTTCTTTCTTTCTTTCTTTCTTTCTTTCTTTCTTTCTTCTTTCTTTCTTTCTTTCTTTCATGAATTTCCACTGTATTAAATGCACACATAATTTTCCTTTATCATTCTTTCTAAAATATAGAGTATAACACCTTTGCAATTATCATTTATCTTGCATTAAGAAGTACAAGTGATATAGATTATTTTGCATACATAATAAGATACAGTAGGTTATATACAAATACTTTTGCTGTTTGCATAATTTACTTGGGCATATGCAAATTTCAGGCTTTGTTGGGCCTGAGATCCAATCTCCTAAATCCTGAGTTATGAACACATAGACACAGAGATAAGATGACGAAATGCACAAGACATCTCAATCTTAGCAGGTGAAGAAGAAGGGTTGGACAGGCTTGCAGATCCACCATGACAGAATGTTCAGCCAAGGAGGCATGGAAAGGAATTTCTTCATTGTGAGGGAGAGCGATCAGGAGGGGCAGGGAAAAGAGGGGGTGGGAGTAAGAGGTGCTGAGAAGGCTGAAAATTGCTGGGGCCACAAGGAGCAAGCCTGACAGTGCAGGTAGTTCTGATACATCGCACATGTAACACTAATAAACAATAAGGTGCAAGAATGTACCCTCCCACATGTACAACTAGCAAGCTCAGTGCTAACAACGTCGTTATTGTTTACAGAAAATATTTGAGGAAAAGTTAAAAGTACCCGTTGTCACCAGTTTCGGAACTATTCCAATGTAATCTGTGCCTTAAAGCAAGAAAAAAATGTTAAAATTATATGGACTTCACGAAATAGTTAAAATTCTGTCTTTTTATCAATTACCTGATGGCCTACCTTGATTTCCAAAGCATTTTCAAAACTTTTCTAATATACCTAATAATTACACTTAGTAAGTTCATAGGATAAAAGTTCATTGTACAGATATAGCTTGCAATTGCTTATTGACATTAATTTAGTAATATATAAAAAGGCAAAAAGTATATGAACCATTTAGTTACAAATGTAATAAAATTTATGCAACCCCAACATGGACAATCAAAAATTGGAAAATATTAATTAGAAAAATCAAAATCTGCATAAGAGTAATTTATTATATCATGATATTGTAGTGATGAACTCAAAGATTCCGTATTTTGAGGACACCATTTCCCCCATATTGATTGAATAAATATAGAGATACATCACATAAAATGATATGAGAAGGTGTCTTTAACAAGTTGAAGATGGTGTCCCCCTAAAGCTGTGAAGGGCTAACATCACTGACATGATTCTAATGTAAAATAATCTTGTGCTCTCATAATGCTATTTCAAGACTTACCATACTGTTCTACTAAAACAGTGTTATGGCCTAATGTTAAGCCTTGACCCCCCTTAGTTTTCCTGTTATGCAAGAAAATGTTGTTTATTGTTAACTTCTGATTACACCCACCCGTTCTCCTGGGAACAACTCAAACCCCGTATTCTCAGAAATGCTCCCCCTTCCTCGTCTACCCAAGAACATCTTGAGACATAACAAGGCTCATGCTATTCCACTCCCCGACCACATCCTGGAACAAGCTGACCTCAAGCTTAACAGCTGCACCCACCTGCAAGGACTGCTCCCCCTTCCCCCACCTCACCTATAGTTGTCCAATAGGCCTGTGCCCCATGTCCTCCAACCCACCAATGGACC
>PVKA01005097.1:0-45949 GCA_004027165.1 Ctenomys sociabilis
ACAAAAAAAAAAAAAAAAAAGAGATGCCAGGCAATTTGCCCAAATTCAACTCCTGGTTTGAAAGCTGCGAGGGCTGATGCTCTTACCAGTGCTCATGTGCAGGTACCCATGCCACTGTGGTGCCATCTCACTTATTTCAGCTACTCCTTTGGAGATTTGGATGCCAATGCCTGGCATCTCTTCTTGGCTGGCAGTATGAGCTCAGCTCATTTGGCTCATGGCAAATAATACAAAGTACATCTCATCCCCACAGATAAATCTGAAAGCAAATATTGGAATCTATAAATCCGCTGTTATTCACAATCAGGAGGAGGAAGCTACTGAGTATTTCCCAAGGATCCCATTCTTCCTAGCACTGGCAGATGGGGGTACAGAAAGGAAGCTAGTGCTGAGTGGCTCCTGTGAGCCATACGCTGGTGTCTGCTGATAGAGCAAAGCCCCACTCAAGCATCACCGCTCTGGGTTCCTTTCCCTGCTAGCCCCTTCCTTCATGAGCTTCACATCCCTGTTACACTCCCCACAGCACATCCTTGAAACTACATTGTATGTCTTGGTGTCTACTTCCGCTCCTCCTCTAGACTGACCCATCCAAAAGGGGACCCATCAGCCACAGATGCACTGAGCATTTGAAAAGCATTCAGTCCAAAGGGAGCTGGCTGTATCAGATACACACCATAGTCTTCACGTGAAAAGCAGAATCTAAACTGTCTCATTTTTACTTTGAATATACGTCAAGAGGGTAACATTCTTTATGCATTGTGTTAAGTCAACTGTATTAAAATTAGGGGTTGGGGAGATAACTCAGGGAAGTAAGTGCTTGCCTGGCAAGTGCAAGGTCCTGAGTTTGATCCTCGGTACCACCAAGATAAATAAATAAATGAATAAATAAATAAATATTAAATCCTGCAGGTGCAGTGGTGGACACATGTAATCCTAGCACTCTAGCAGGCTGAGGCAGGAAAGTTTGAACCCAGCCTGGGCAGCTTAGCAGCCTGATAAGACCCTATCTCAAACTAAAACATAAAAATGGGTTGGGGACATAGCTCCATGTAGAGGCCCTGGGCTTATTCCCCAATAGCCCTCAAAACAAGCAAGCAAGCAAGCAAGCAAATAAACAAGTAAATTTTGTTCTTTCTCCTTACTTGTTCAGTACTACAACTAGAAAATTGAGCTTTGTTCTATTTCTATTGAGTATCACAGTTCTAGACTGAACTTCCTGAGGAAGACTGTTATTTTTGTCTGGGCTGCAGAGGAGTCCAGTGAGCAGTAAATCTTCATTAAGGGTGGGCGCAAATATGTGGTGTGACACAAGAGCCCCAGAGGTCTTCTGGTCCCAGTGAAGAGGAGACCTAAAATCTATCAGGAAGGCCCCTGTGAAGTAACACATCCTGGTGAAAGATCCTTCCCTTCCTTCCCTTTCCATTTTGTATTTTAGGGAAGAGTCTACAGGGTGCTCAGGGTCTCACTGCTAGATTGGACTCATAGTGATACATCTTCCCAAGAACTGGGATTACAGGGGTGCACCACCATGTCCAGTCTCAATTTCTGTCTCAGTGAGCCTTGGGAATGGGGCCGGCACAACAGTCCTGGGGTTCAAACTCCTGGTTCCTGCGTCTGTCTAAGTAGTCTCTTTAATCCACTGAGCTATTTGGCTGGCTGGCTTTCTCTCTCTCTACTCTTTCTTTTCTTTTCTTTTCTTTTCTTTTCTTTTCTTTTCTTTTCTTTTCTTTTCTTTTCTTTTCTTTTCTTTCTTTCCTCTCTCTCTCTCTCTCTCTCTCTCTCTCTCTCTCTCTCTCTCTCTCTGTTTCTTTCTTTCTTTCTCTCAGTCTTCTGCCTCTGCCTCTCGGAGTTCTCGGATTTCACAATTACACATGTGTGTCAGGGTGCTCAGCCACAGATGGAAAACATTTAGAGGCTCTCCTCGAGTGGAAATTCAACTCTTTCAGCAAAGAGAGCAACAGAACAAAGAAGCCAACAGAGAGGGGTGATCTGAGCTTAGGACAAGCTGGAGTTGGAAGAGGAGTTGGTACCAAGGCTGGGATCGAGTTTGTAGAAACTCTCAGAAGCTCCCACTTGGTGTTAAACTCAACAGTGCTTTTCCTGGGCAAGAGAGCTATAGTGGGGGGTGTGGCATTGCCTGGGCCCTTTCTTGCCCTTAGTAGCTTCTTGTGGCTCTCCCTGAATCTGTGTTCAAATACAGCAAGGTGCTCGGTTGATACAAGGGGCAAGATGGGAGCACCAGGAAATCAGCAACCCTGGCTGGGAGTGGTCCTCGAGGTTGTGTGTGGGTGGCTCCGGATGGTGAGCACAACACCCTCCCACTGGGGCACAGCCCTTTGCGGTGGTTGTTGCTTCTCCACACACCTGGAATCGGCTGTTCTTCTTTCCCTCTCTCCTATCTGCTCTTCTTCATTTCCAAGCTCTACTTACATCCTGGTCTTTGTTTCAGTAATGTGCTCTGGAGACAACCCAGCAGGGCAGGAGAGGTCAGGGCTCTCTCTAAGTCTGACTCTCAATCACCTTTGGGCTCCTCCCCTTTCTTCTGCCACTAAACCCTACACCCTCTCCTGTCACTGCCCTACACGTCAAGGCCTCTGCTCCTACCACTTTGAAAACTTTGGTTTTCAAAGACCCTCAAACTAGGTGCAGCTTCCCAGCATGTCTCACTCCACTCCATCCTCACTTTCTTTCAGCCATATTTTTCTCTTCCTCCAATGCGACTTTCAAATTTTCTCACCTTGACATTCATGCACAAATTTTTCCCTGCACCCTAGATGGCTGCCTTGGAAACCTGACTTCCATTACTACCCTAGCGTCATTCAAACTGCTGGGAGTATTTTCTGTTTCCATCTGCTGGGAGGTCTCTTTCCCCTTTTCAGAGTTAGGAATGAAGACACTGACTTTGACCTTCAGGTTCTGTCTGAATGTGGCAATGCACATCACCTGGCTATGTCAGGCCTTGGGATTCACGGGTGTAAGAATGAGTATCTGCAAGATCTTAGGATGGTGACTGTCAATTTCAGTGACAGCACGATAACTCTTCTGTTTTGTACACTCAGCTTTATGATATTTTATGGGCATGGACCTGGCTCTAGTGTGTTGAATGTCTGCTGAGAAATACAGTAAAACACAGGACAGCCTTCCCCAGGATGGATTTCTCCTTACTGAGATCCTAACTCTTGCAAGTGCAGTCTTATCTATCTCTGTGATAACAAAATGATCACAAAAATGAAAACTCTTGAGATGTGTGGGTTATAACATCAGGACTTTTATAGAGCACTTGGATGGAGGGTGACAAATAAAAGAAAGCATCTTGTCATGTGTAGTAGTTGCTACAGCCGGGCGTGGTGGCGCATGCCTGTAATCCCAGCACTCGGGAGGCTGAGACAGGAGGATTGTTGTGAGTTCGAGACCAGCCTGAGCTACAAAGTGAGCTCGAGGCCAGCCTGAACTGCATAGTGAGACCCTGTCTCAAAAAAGACAAAAAAAAAAAAAAAAAAAAAAAGTAGTTGCTACAATACAAAACCAATACCTCCGAGATCAGAGTGAAACAGAATCCCTGTAGAACTTTCAGTGAGGAAGGGATGTTGATTTGAAATGCTTTCTAGTTCATCTTTGTTTACAGCAAAAAAGCAGTGTGGTGGGTGGTTAAGGGCATGGGTTCTACAGGTGAAGACTTGACTAGAACTTGGGGGGAGTCCTGCCTCTATTATTTGTAAGCTATGTGCCCTCAGACAAGTGCCTGTCTGGTCAGTTGTGCACAGGCATAATGACTGACCTTAGCACCTAGCACTGCTGGGAAGGTCAGCAAAGGAGTACCTGCCTAGCTCTTTCAGCAGTGAACACTAGGTACCTTATACATGTTTGCTATTATAATTATTCATTTTATTATAATAGATGTTATACGAGCAACACAGCATTGTGCTGTTACTGCTTCTTCTAGGTATTTTCTTGCTTGAGGGAATCTGAATGTCTCTTAAAATGCTTTTAACTGACAAATAGTTGTGTATAGGTATCATGTACAACATGACGCTTGGAGTGGGAAACGCTGTGAAATGGCTGATCAAACTAGGTAGCACAAGGATTAGCTTGAGTTCTTGTTATGCTAAATGTCTTTTTAAAAGCTTGCCTCATGCCAGCCCCTGTTTCTCCCTGGGCTCTTTAGCCCTCACTGAGGCATGTCTTACTGTGTTTCTAATTTTTCTTTCTCAGTCACCCATCCTCACATCCTCAGGGGGAGCTGCTCCTCCAGCCATCATTTATGTGGAGTAAACGACGCCAAAAGGGGAGATGCTATGCTGAATACTTTATTTATATCTTTTATGTAAACATAATTTGCTTGGTAGGCACAATATAACAAAAGCTCTAAAGCCACAAACACAGTAGACAATGCTTCAGTCCCATCAAGCTTAACCTACAGAGAAGCCTTCACAGTTCCTTAAGGCAAACTGAAACGTTCTTTATACTTCCTTCCATAAAACAATCACAAGCCAGGAAAGCAGGTGCTTAAAATGAGAGCCCATGGAATGATTTATCAAAAGGTTTCTTCCTTCAGTCTTCATAGCTGAAATAGATGTTGTTGGTCAAACTCTAGGTCCCTCATTCTGATTTCTCAGGATAGGATGATGGCTGGGTTCATGTGTGGTTACTGGATTACATTTTCTGATTAAAAAGCAGATTTGGGAAGGGATGACCTTTTAGCTTTTGCTCTGGACATCATAAGAACCACCTGGCTTCAGAACACAATGAGTTCTCCCTCTCTTGGTGACAAAGGGCCCTCATCGGTGCCAGTATATTTTGACTCCTTCAACCCTAGGAAGTGCCCTTTCTGCCCTACCTAACAAGAACACCACTTGGACAGTGGTTTTTTTTTTTTTTTTCTGAGCCTCTTTCAGCAGTTATAGGAGAAACATACCCTTTCACAAAGGTGTTGGAGGCTCAGTACCCCTTTATCTTTTTGGATGGCTCAGAACTGGAATACTGGCAAGTCTTGGGTAAAGAGAAGAGGATGAGCTAGGTATCCTCTTCTGAAAAACGCTCACTCTCCAGCTCATGACCCTCAGCACCCCTGCTCACCTTCATGTTATACATGTACATTCACAATGAGGAGAAACTTCTTCCATATACATATTTGGCATAAATAAGTCATCATCACAAGCTTAGAAGAAAAAAGAATCTAGGGAAGGAAGTGATGTTTGTTACAGAAGGACTTAAGAAATCAAACAGGAAATCGTCAAAATGCATTTTTTTGTTCCTATCACATGGGGGAAGAGTTAGGTCCACCCTAAATCTTATTGGTCGAGAGACTGGGTGATGCAGGAAGCCTCTTATGTCTTCAAGAATGCTAATCACATGAGAGTGTGGGACCCCTCTCACTCCTCCATAACACAAAGAAACTGGGGGTGCTGTGGCCCCTTTGCTTTCCTAGCTTGCTTTGTGACAGAATTAACCCTTTGGTCAGAAGGACTGGAAGAAGGGGACAAAGAGCCCCCTTGTGGAGACACTAGGGTTCCTCTTCCTCCTGGATAACTAGCCCTGGAGCCCAGGCAAAGGTCAGAGTGTGGAGCCTCATAGGAATTTAGAAGCTGCACAATCAAACAGGGCATGCAGTCAAATACTTTGGTTCCTAATTTGCCAGGAGCAGAGGCCTTACAGAATTGGCACCACCGTGATCTCAGATGTCTGAGGGGAGAATTCCATATCCAGCAGATGCTAAAGAGCAACTTTTTATCCACAGAATTTGTCACATGTTGGAACATGCTTTGGAAAGACAAAAGAGAACTTGCTGGATTTTCCAAAAAACACGTGTGGCCTAGGAGGGAGTTCTTTGGGGGAAGGTGGCATTTTGTGACTAGAATAGAAAATGGGGAAATTGATAACACTGATGGCAGGTATGCAAACATGGGAGGGTGTTAGTAACAACATCTGAATCGGTTCTACATGCGAGGAGTTTTCTTAACATGAATTATGTATGTGGGGAGGATACGCTCACGGCCTTAAGGAGGAATTTCTGTGACTCACCCTCACATGCTCAGTGTTGATGCATCTTCTATCCTAAGAAACCCAGTCCTGCCCCCGTGTTTATGAATGAGAACCAGTGAAAGGACTCAGCCCCAGGTGGTCGGAGGAGAGCAGCTCAAACCTATGGCCTTGGGATTACTGGGCAAGCACCACCAGATGCCTTATAAAGGGAGAGAAAAAGAAAAGGACCATTTGGAGAGTTTCTACATTTCTGGGCTCACAAACTCCTCTCCTGGCCCTCTCTCTTCCTGCCAGCTGAATTGACAAGTGCTCTGGTCAGACGCGTGGGCAGCTGGTGGGGAAGAGTGTCACTGGCCAGAAAGGTAGGACCTGCATGGTGCTCTGGGACACCTTTCAACCCAAATGTGTCCTTGCTCTTATCCCAGGGACTTGCATTAATTTGCAAGGGTGTCTAGAGCCATTGAGAAGGACCCAGAGGTGGGTGGTTTTGATACATGGGAGAAGGTAGGGTCTAGTACACAGATCAGGAAGGGACGTAATACTGTGTGGAATGGGATTGGCACTTAATTCCAAAAAACAACAGTGATCAACAGCTTCTTAGCTCAGCTGACTGCAGACAACACGACACACACTGGACTACAGCGTTTGTTCACTGGGGCACAGAAGAGTTCTCGCAGCCGGTCCTCTTCTCCCACAGGTCTGCCCTCCGCGTCCTCCCAGCTGGTCCTAGCTTACTGGATAAAGGGCATCCGCTCCTTGTTCTCGCTGTCGCCCTCGTGGTCCTCCTCCTCTTCCCCTGCCTCACTGGTCTCTGTGCTGTCGTTGGCCATCTGGGATTCAAGAGAAGATGTCACAGATGGCTCTGCAACCCAACCCTCACCCTCTCAGAGGCTCTGCCTAGGGCCCACGGGAAGAACTTCCTTGAGAGAGTTCCATGATGCAAGGGAAAATGCACTCAAGGGTCGCGTTTCCTCTCCTACCCATATATTCCCAGCAAGGAGCGACTCCCTCTTGATAGATGGCTAGCATACAGGCACGGTCATCACTGCGGGATCCAAGGCAGCCTATGATGGGTGAGGTGATTGGGCCTCTCCCTTTCCTTAGTCATCCTCTCAGTCCCCCCACACGCCCTCATTTCTGGACGCTTTCCTTAGCCCAGGTCCCTTACCAAGCCCGCATTCCTGCCCGCCTGGCCATGTCTGCACCTCATGGATCCCTCTCTTGGGCTGAATGATCTCTCTGCTTTGCACTCACCAGTGGAGTAGGGGTCTTTTCTACATCCAGGATTAACTTCCCGATGTTTCCTCGGTCATGGATCCGCTGCATAGCCTCCTTGACCTGAGAGAGATGGGTAGAAGGGAGAGAGACCCTGTGGTTAGGGGCACCCCAGGCCAGGCGTAAAGGGGGCCAAAAAAGCCAAAGCGCTGGATTCCCGCCAGGCAGCGCTGCAGCCCACGTTTCCTGCCCGGACCAGCAAAGTAGGTTGGACTCCTGGGTGCAAATCAATTCCGGTTGTGCCACCCGCACATTCTGATCCCGTGCAATAGTCTCCTGGGCCTAAAAACATGAGAGTTACATATTCCTAAAATAATTTCTTTTAAAAAGTAGGGGAATGGGGCCAGGGAGATGGCTCAGTGCAATAAGCACTTCGCTTATGGGCAAGGGCCTGAGCTCAATCCGCGGTTTGGCAAAAAAAAAAAAGAAGAAGAAGAAGAAGAAGAAAAGGAAAAAAGAAAAGAAAAAAGTAGGGGAAGGTTCTCTGGAGTTCCAACAGTTACAGGATGCAGGGTGGCAGGGGATGCCAGCTAATGTTTTGAGCAGTGAAGGAGTTCTCAGGGTCCTCTGAGCCCTGCTTCCTTAAGTGTTATGTAACTCGGACTCATGATTTGGTAAAATCCATCACCTGAGATGAATTGCAGGCAGGAAAATTCCCAAGACTCCTGGTTATCGGGAAGAAATTTTGTCTCTACCAAGGGTGTAATACTCTTCCAGAAAGAGTATTTGGTTCATAATAGAAGACCTGAGGTGCCTTCCCAGGGTTGATGGCTCGTCAGACCACTGGATGTCCCCTGGGCCTGCTGAAAGAGGAAGGGTGTGACAATCCCTTCCTAGTGAGCCCTTCCTTCTAAGGCTTTGTGTACAAGATGAACAGTAGGAGGTGCTGGGGACTTTGTCCTCCACATTTTAGTGAAATATTAAAGGAAGTGTAACCACTGTTATTTTGTTTTTTGTATTTAGTATAGGTCTACAGGGTCTCACTACACAGATCAAACTCATAGTGATTCTGTTGTTTTCAGCCTCCCAAGTGCTGGGACTACAGGTTCATGCCACCAGAGCCTCTCCCAGTCACTGTCTCAGTGTGCCCTGGCTGGGGGTCAATCCCTGGTCCCTGTGCCCGCCTAAGTAGGTGATTTAATCTGCTGAGCTATCTGGCTGGCCCTCTGATTCTTTTCTTTTTTTATTATTATTTTTTTAATGTCTTTTTGAGACAGGGTCTCACTATGCAGTTCAGGCTGTCCTTCAGCTCACTTTGTAGCTCAAGCTGGTCTTGAACTCACAACAATCCTCCTGCCTCAGCCTCCCAAGTGCTGGGATTACAGGCATGTGCCACCATGCCCAGCCCCTCTGATTCTTTTCTAAACAATAAATTTATGCTGAAATTTATGTTGTACACATATGTAATGCCAGCACACTGACAGGGAGATCTCAAGTTCAAGCCCAGACTGGACAGTTGCATGACATAGCAGAACCTTGGAGATGTAGCTCAATGCAAAGACTGTGGATTCAATTCCCAGGATATTACACACACACACACACACACACACACACACACACACACACACACACACACACAGAGATACAATTATAATTGAGCTAGCCCAAATATATTTCTTAAAGTCTCACATTTTAAAATATTTGTGTTCATTTGGTCCACAAACAGTAAATGTTACTTCTAGGGTAGAAGCGATAATTATAGGAGAAGTTGTTTTCTTTTTTCTTAACCCCCTTTTGGGGTCAAGGACTGAACCCAGGGGCTTCCTAGCTTGCTAGGCATGCATTCTACCACTAAGCCAAATTCCCAGCCCTGGGATGTTGTAGAAACAATTAAATAGCATGTCATGGTCCCTGCTTTGAGCAAAGCCAGTGACTGACAGAGCAGTGTCTCCTTACAGAAAAACCAAACCTTTTTCTTGTTTCGATACAAACTTGGTGGAACCATTAGAATGTTTGTATTCAAATTGCTTTTCTTAGAGTTTATTCTACAGACATAATTCAAGTTTTTTTTTCTTTTTGCGGGGGTAGGGTTAGGGTACATAAAAGATACTCATTTTGCTTTAATGGCAAAACATCATTATCTGTCACCGAGAAAGGGGACGGTTAAATAAACAATAGTGCTTCCATTTATCTACTGAATGGAAATATTGTGCAGCTGTTGAAGGATGAAAAGATATATGCAACTAATTAGAAAGAATACACAGCAGGATTAAATGCTTTCTTAATACTGATGAATGAGAAAACTGACACACATTTTTATTTACATCTCTATAAAACATGGATATTCTAAAATAAGCAGAAAGGGATACATATGCAAACACAGGGAAAGTATACTATTAAGTCTAGCATGCAAATGTTACTGGGTATCATGTTATTGAATTAATATTTTAATTAAATATTTTTGGGCTGGGAATATAGCTCAGTTGCACAGTTGAGTTCAATTCCCAGTACAAAAAAAAAAAAAAAAATGCAGCCTTTAGATATATTTATATTAGTTAGAATCAACCTGGTTTATTTATTTATTTATTTTTTATTTGGTACAGGTTTTGCTACACAGCTCAGACTCACAGTGAGCCTCGTAGTGACCCTCCTGTCTTAGCCTCCCCGGTGCTGTTTTATGGACTGGCAGTGTTCTGTGATTGTCAAATTTTCCTACCCTAACATAAAATCCAGCAGCTTTCATTGTATTTCTGTGGCAACTTTACTTTTTGAAGTTTGTTCACACTTGGTCATAATAATGGCTACCACAGCTGTCCTCAGTGTCTGCGGGGGACACCCATCACTACCAAAATCTGTGGATATTCAAGTCCTTTATATGCTGTGGCATTCTATGCAGGAGGCATGATCAACCATATAGTGAATGTTTATATTTAAAAGTCTGTTAGAGTAAAAGACACATTGCCACCAGCTCCCCTACTCCCTCTCATTTCCAACGCATGTATCCCATCACCCTTGCTACTTCTGAGGCAGTTCTGGAAGTATTCTCTCATGAGTGTCTTTAGGTGTGCTGTCCTGGCTGCCTTGAGAACCTAAACGGATCCCAAGCATTCCCCACTCATGGTCACTTGGGCTTTGGGAAGAGCCAGAACTCACTGGGTGGCAGGGCCGGGGACTGGCCCGCCTTTCCTGGGGGCGCCAGTTGGACAGCCACCATGTCTGCTCACTGGGTCATGCCCTCATGCGGATTCCCCTTGCTTCCTGCCAGCCGAGCAGAACAGAAGCACTGGGACACCCCTTTCCAGGGTAGGTTGTGCAGGCTGTAGCTGCCACACACATCACCATCACTGCACCAGATTCCCTTTCCCTGATGACGCAGCCAGCTGGTCCACAGAGCTACCCATGCAGAGGGATCTGGGGGGACTGTGGCCAGCAGTGGCCAGGGAGACATTGGTCTGAGCGCTTCTGAGGAACTGCTTGCTGCCACCCCCTGACAGTATGTGTGGCATATTGCAGTGGACCCTCAGATGAGACCCGAGCCCCACCTGCCACCTCAGCTGTGGTCCTGGGGAGAGCCAAAGATCCCCATTAAGCTGCGGCCATATTCTTCTCTCATGGAACCCAGGAGCTCCCAAAGCTGGTGAGAACCAAAATGGTTTGGGAGTTAGCCCAGCAAGGGTTATTCCATATATTCTTCCCTTGTGTACACATTTCTTTTTTTTTTTTTTTTTTTGTCTTTTTTTTGAGACAGGGTCTCACTATGCAGTTCAGGCTGGCCTTAAGCTCACTTTGTAGCTCAGGCTGGTCTCGAACTCACAACAATCCTCCTGTCTCAGCCTCCCGAGTGCTGGGATTACAAGCATGCGCCACCACGCCCGGCTCTGTGTACACATTTCTTAGCTTGAACAATGTATTATGCCCATTTTACGGATACGTACACTGGTGCTAAAAAAATATAAGTGACTTGTAAGATTTACAGGTATTGGTGGTAGACCTGGGATTCAAAGTGAGGTTGTCACTGGGAATGTAGCTCACAGGTGCAGAGCTTGCATGGTACATACAAGGTCCTGAGTTCAATTTCCAGTTGAAAAGATAAAAAAAAAAAGAGAGAGATTTTCCAGATCTGAGAGCCAGTGCTTTTTCCCCATTTCACCCAGACAAAGCTGCTTCATTAGATCCTCAAAGGTGGAGGGAAACAGGGAGGAGTCGCCCAAGTCTCATATAAATTGCTCCTAGAATTTGGCTGTTTACCTCCCCAAGCCTGGAACACCTGGAAACTCCTCAGAGATTAGGAACAGTTTTTAAGCTGTTTTTTCTAATAAGATGCAGCCCAGGGAAAGAGAAAAGCTATTTTCTCACCAGTGAAACTTATTGTGATGCTAGAGAAAAAAAGCCTCCTGTGGCCGCCTCTAATCTGCATGTTTGGGACATTTCTTTCTGAAATCAACTCGCTCTTGAAATTTCCTGTGTGCAAGATGGATAAAAGCTGGGAGGATTTCTGAGAGATCACTTAATTCGTCTGATCCTCAGACATGCTGTTAGAATTTCCAACTTCTAAGCCTGCTCTCAGAGACAGGCAGGAGCAGTTCTGATGACAGCTGGGGAAGAAATTGCCCATTTTGATCAATTCTTTATCAGACCCAGCGTGTGGTGTTTACTTGTGTTGCTTCATTTTTTTTCTGCGCACCCAGCCTCTTAGGTGCATGCTTATATCTGCTTTTTATGGATGAGAAATCCAAAGAAGAAACTTGCCAGGGGTCTGCTCTGGTGCCATCGGAATAAGGGTGCAGCCCCAGGGGTCATGAGAAAGCTTGGGATCGCCTTTTCAGAACTCTGGGTAAATCTTGGGAGAGGGGACTCTGCTGTTGACACCCCAAGCTACTCTCATGTTGCACGCTCCCCTGCAGACATTGCTCCCCAGTTGCCCATTGATGAATGATACCCTGATGGGTGGGTGAGATCACCCAGGGAAAGCCCACAGCCCCTGGAGCTTGAGCATGTCTCCCGGTGGCTGCCTGACAGGTTTTTCTAAGGCATGCTCTTCCATCTGGCCTCCAGGGGAAGTGGAATAGAACCACAATGCCTCATCCCACAGCCAGTGGCCAAGTGCACAGCCACGCCACGGATCTGTGGCAAGTCTAGCATGCCACATGCACTGGGTTTCAAAGAATTCACCATCACAAAAGAGAACACCAAAGAACTGCTGACAAAAATTAAACATTGAAACAATAACACTAAACATATATTGTGTTAAGTGAAACCCATGCAAATTGATTTTCTGTGTGTTTCTGAACGCAGCTATAGTAAACAAAGCTTTGCATGCAGGTTGTATCATTGGACCTGACAGCTCTGGCTGCACGCTTCAGGAGCTGATGGTATCTGCTGCTTTGTGGCTTCACTGCTCTCCTTGTTTCTGTCACCCCTCCCACCACCTGAGATGAGTGCTCATCCTGCTGCATGTCCGGGCTCTCCTTCTGGGGCACCCTGGTCCTTGTCCTAACATGGATTTGTCCTGCACCTGTTGGCTTACACACTTGCTCTCCACGGACTGGCCCTTCCTCCCCACCTTGACCTTCAGTGTCAGGCTCCTCAGGCCAGCCAGGGAGCTCACCACCGTCATGGGCTTGTGATTGCCATCCTGGCCCTCCTCTGCATTTGGTCAGAAGAGTCCAGCCTAATGGCACATGCAGTGTAAGATCACCATCACCATGGTACACACATTCCTAATTAGCCACGTAGTGGAATGTAAAAAGAAACCGATTAAAAAAAAAAAAAAAAAAAAAATATATATATATATATATATATATATATATATATATATATACTTATTTGTATTAGGGAGTAGAAAAGAAAGTAGCCCCCATACTGGGTCTATTCAGTGGCAGCTTCTTGTTCCATAAGGTTAAGAAGACTTTGAGGAAATAAAACCTGTTTGGAAAATTCCAGGGGTAGTTGCTTTGTATATTGTGATGGGCAGAAGGGATACAGTGAAGTATGAAGGCCCCTCACCCTCCATCTGCCCTCAGACTATGTCCTGAAATGCTGGGGCAGAGAAAGTGCCACTTTCATTCCTGTTCCTTGGGATTGCTGATGGTCATTTAGTGATAGAGCACGATGAGCAGGAAGAGCGACACGCCCAGCATGTTGGCGAATATGGCGAGCTGCACATCAGTGATCATCCTGACCAGCTCCACCGACCTACGCCGTGGACTCCACATGGTCTGTGCATAAGCATCACCTTGAAATTGATCTTAATATACATCTTCTTTAAGCAAATATAACCCAAATATTATCATTTTAGCATATACAAGGGCTGATCAAAATGCAGCAGGTTGTTTAAATTTTTTAAAAAGAACTTATCATAAAAGGGACACTGTGAAATTAAAAACTGTAAAATACAGTAAAAGCAAGAGGTGTGTGATGGTAGAAGACACATGGCCAAGTGTCCTGGGGTAAGTGCACCAGATCTGCAGGGAAGCATTTTGATATTCTGAGGGAGACCTGTGGCAGTGTGTCTTTTGCCATAATACAGCTTTCAATTTAAACATGTGCCACATGTTTTGATCACTCCTTGATCATTTATGGACATTTCTGTCAAATAAAATAGCTGGGGATAAGGCTCAGTAGCATAAGCTGATGGTCTCAAATTTGACCCCCGGTACCACCACCAACACTACCACCACCACGATTAAAATGTGTCCTCGTCCACCTCATCCACTGGATCTGATACCATGCAACTTCTGGATCTTCCCCCAAGTCCATGTGACCATGAAAGGGAAATATTTTTAGTGGATGCAGGACATTGAGGTAACTGTCACAGTGCGATTAAGGACACCTGTCAAAGAGAACCTTCAGAACTGCTTCTGCAAGGGCCACAAATGATGGGGTAGGTTCATTTTTCTATGTGAGGGGGGAGAGTATTTTGAATGGGACACCTTACATGGTCAGTGGCTGGTGGCTGGGAACCACCATATCACAGAGAGCAGCGCTAAGGCAGGCCGGGCTGTCTGCCTGAGTTCTCAGTGCAAAACAATGTTTGGCGCACATGACCTGCAGGACGAACGAGTGAGTGAGTGAGTGAGTGAGTGAGTGAGTGAGTGAGTGAGTGAAAGAGCAGGTGGATATGTGGAAGGTATGAGACACCATGTGGTGAACTGCCCCCATCCTAGGCTCCAGGGACAGCCCAGGCAGCTGTCTCTTGGTGGCCTGCCTAGTGCTGCCTGGGTGGCCAGGTGGAATCTGTTCATAATCCAGGCCACAGTCCCACACCCTTTCTGCAATGCCACTGCTAGCCATGAGGTCTGTGCTCAGATTTTCCAGGGCAGAGGATTTTGGGTGTTCCCAGGCCTTCTCCACTTGAATTGGTTTCCGGTCTAGACAGGAGAGGGAGGAAATTCGAGTCACAGTACTCAAATACCTGAAGATGCCAAGATCCTGTGCCCAGTGGCCTCCTGGGATTTTTAGGCACTGCTGTTCTCCTGAGGGCACCCTGATGGTCACCCAAGCAGATGGAGGTGGAAGCAGGGGACCTTCATTGAGCTGAGCCCCAAGCACAGCTTTGACTCTGCAACACCACTCCACCACCATCACCATTCCACCCCCACCCGTGCATGCCTATCTTTCCTCTTTGCTAAAAAGGATAGCAGCTACACTACCTGCTCATGTATTCAGCAAAGCTTCTAGAAGCTCTCTGCTCATATGTCCCTCCTATATGTCCCTTCAAAGCCAGTAGTGCCACACCTCTAAATCTATCTGATCCTGACCCTCTTTTCTCTCTAGTAAGGATCTGTGTGACTACATGACAACAACTAGGTCATCCAGAGTAAGCTTCCCATCTCAGAATCCTTAACCCTATCTCATCTGCAGAACGCCTTTGTTGTGGGAGGTCTCAGGATCATGGGTCATGGGGAGGGGGTGTGTAGGCCTCAGGAGGCCACTATTTTGCTTATCACAGGGTCACAGGGATGTGTTGTAGATCAACAGAGATGAACTGTCTTGCATATGGCAAAGGGCAGTGGATATGTTCACCCTCTCTGCTCAGGACCAGGAATGTGGTTCACCACTAGCAGTGGCTTCAGGAGGAAACCTGAGGCCCCAGTGCCCTCTGCTGGACTGAGGAAACACATCCATGCTCTCTTTTCCTAAAGCCCCAGGACTACTGATTTCTTTATGGAACATCCCACCAAAATGTACCCAAGGCCACCAATTGGGAGTGGACTCCCACTGGCTTCTGTCTGAGTTCAAATCTAGAGAGAGGTTATACCCTAAGCACCTCTGTTCCTGTCTCCAACCACAAGAGGCAATGACACACTTCTAGATCTATGCTGGGGTTCAGGACTTCCACAATCCTTTGCTGTAATAGTCTCTGGAGCATACAGGGCTTTCTGCCATCACTTGAGTAGGACCTATTCTGGTGGTGCTCATGGTTGTCCAGGCCCAGGCATGGAAAGAGGAGTCCATCTTTGGGTTGGGAGCCTCCAAACACACTATTGTCCAGGGTCCCACAAATATAATGGGGAGACCTACCTGCAGGCCCCAGTGTGATGGGACAGCCAGGACCTGATAACGGAGGCTGCAGACTGTAGGCAGAAAGAACTGAAGACAACACACAGCCAATCAGAAAGGGATGGTGGTCAAAATTGGGAAGGGAGGGATTTGTAACCACAGTGATGATGATGATGACAGTAATCATAACCCACATCCGAAGAATGCTCCTGGAGTGGTCTCTGACTTTCAATTTGGGGCCTAAGGTGTATGTGTTTCACCTAAGATCACACAGCAAATGGATAGGAGCTAGACCTGGGGCTAAAGAATAGTTCTTCTTTCCCTTGGACCTTGTTTCTTTTCCAAGAAGAGAATAAATTGTGTTGGAGGCTGTGTGGATGGGCAAACATTTGATAGAAAAACTCTGATAGAAAACACTGAATGTGGGGGACAGGGACTGAGAAGACCCACTTGGGGCCACTCATCAAGTGAGGGGGTATAGTGCCACATAGGTGTGGTGATTCCCAGGGACCTTGCTGCACATCGATGTCTTCTCCCACATCCATCCCTAACGTGTAGACTAGAAACTGGATCAGGCCCAGGGATCTGAGAGTCAGGAGCTGGGAAAGGTAGAAGAACAAAAACAGGAGTAGGAATGAGGGAGAAAGGCTTAGGGCTGGCAGATGACCCTGCATCCTGGGTCCTGGCGATGTCCACAGGACAGAATCACAAAAGTTGAATAGGCAAATCCCATATCTCAGCCCTCTGAGGACAGCAGCCCTTTGCAGATATCCTGGAACTCCTGTCTTGCATTTTGCTTCTCAGAAGACTCAAAGCCAATGAAGACTTGGTCCCTAGCCTGTCCTTTTTGAAAACTGTCCTAGCTTTTCCCTTGAAGGTGAAGTTAAAGACAGACTTTTAGGATCATGTCTTTTAAAGGATTTCATCATGGTAGTCTCAGTACCAGAGAGCTTCAAACTATTACAACTCAGCACAGGGCGGTTGCTGGGAGTCCCATGAGGGCTTGCGAGGTTCAGTTTGGGTGTGTTCCCCTCATTGGAACTCAGGCCCTCTGTTCATCTTCCCCTGGGCTGCATCTACTAGCAGCTTGTCTCATGACTTCTGGTTGGATCTGGCCATTGAGAGACCCTAGCAGATGAGCAAAGGACAAAAGGCATTGCCAAGGAATTTCCTTCATCCCTGCCTTGAGACAGGTCCCTGGAAGTAACTGTGGCTACAGCTCCTTCCGGGTCCTGCTCCCTCTCTGGTGATGCTTTCTCTTCCCATAGCCTTATAATAGTCAGCTTTCCCACTGCAGGGCACACTACCCACCACTCGTTAACATAAAGGAGGAAGTGGTTTAATCTGCCTTTTGGAGTCAGAGGTTTTAGCCTCAATTTGGCTGGAGCTGGGGAGAAGCATCATGGAGGATTTGGGGGGGAGAGGGAGACAGCTGCTTACTTCCTGGTGGCCAGGAAGTGAAATGGGGTGGTGCCACAGGAAGGGGTGCAGGAACAGATTTAGTAGCCAAGATCACAGTCAGAAGTAGGTGGTACCCATCCCCCAGATGGCCCTCATGCCAATCAAGCTGTCAATTAGGCTCCATGGACACAGTCTCTCAAGGCTCATGGTGAGAAAACTTTCCTACTGTTCTTCATTTCCAGGTACCCTGAACTATAAGGTGAATATTCCTGTTATTAAAAAGCCTTCCAGTCCCAGATGAATGTGTTGCTTGTTTCCACTTATCCATAATTTTCAACACTTGCAAGAAATATATATTGAGCATGTACATGTAGGTGGTGCTAAGCCCTGGGGGGCTAATGGTAAACAAACAAAACATCTGCGAGATCTCCTTGCCCCCCTTACAGCCTCATGGGAACACAAATGTACTCAAAGAATAACTCAAAGAAACATAAGCCTGTCACTTGATCATTGCTAAGATGGTGTCATGGAACTGTGGACAGAGGATTTGGTCAGGTTGGGAAGACCAAGGAGAGCCTCCCTTGCAGAGCTGGGACTTGAACAATCAGTAGGTGTCAGCTGCACAAGAAAGGCTACTCCATGCAGTGGGGACAGAATGCTGAAAGAGAACCTCAAAAAGGCCATTGGCTTTGGGGACCGTGTTTTGGGCTGCTGGGAAGGTGCTGGTTTCCTGACAGGCTTCCCAGGTGTACATCACATAGCTGACAGTAGCCATGTGGCTCTATTGCCCTTCAGCCTGGGTCGCTCATTGTCTGCTGCCTGGGCACTGAGGGTTAACAGTGCTTCATCTTTGTTTGGAGTCTCATGTAATGCTTCATAATATTTAATTTCTTTTTGAATTGTGTGAAAGGCACAAAGTCATTAGGGTACCAATGACATCACTTAACCACCGCAGCTCTTGGCTTGTGTTATGAATAGTAATAAGCATGGATACCTAAAACAGGAAAAAATAAAGATGGATATTTCCACGGACTGCTGTGCCTATTAGATGATAAATTCAAATGTGCTGAGGATGGAGGAATGATTAACACTTTAATTAAAAGGCACATCTACCAGAGTGGTCTGTGGAATATTACTCATATGAACAGTGTCCATCTCCAGGTGGGATTGATGACTGTTTAAAATCCAAACTGGTTGTTTAAAAGTAAGCTAGGCATTGCAATGAGGCTTGAGATGGGGAATTTCTAATTTCTGTTAAGTAGGTGCAGGTGACTTACAGTGACTAAACATCAAGATTCTGATGGAAGAATGATAGGTAAATAAAACATCAGAGTGATTGACCCACTGAGAGGGAGAGAAAAGACTGAAATATTCACTTCCTGTTTGGAAGAGCTGCCTGGGTAGTCTTCACATTCATGGACTGGGGTATCCAAGAAAGGTGACCAGGTGCACCATTTAAGGCAGTTCTGATTCTTGGGGCCATGAATGGTAGGATCAGAACTTGAACATGAATGCTGCCTTAAATTATTTACCCTTGTGGCTTTTCTTGACTCTTCCTGCAAGTATGTATTGTATTTTTAAAGGAAAGCAGACAGTAAGGTCACTGTTATAAGGGAAGCCTATTGGACACTGCCAGCTCATGGGGATGCTTCAAAGTACTTTTACACAAGCCATCAGTAAGAACATTAGCTCAGGGAAGCAATTAGACTTCTTGCCTTAGGTACCTAGATAATACTAACCCTAGTGATCAAATATACATCCCAGTAAGAGGTTAAAATGCTTTAGTCACTGGACTGAAATCTAGAATCTTCAATAGAAATCGACCCAATCCATAGTCAAGCTGAAGGAGACATTCTTGTCCTACTGTATTTTGAACTAAGGCAAAAGATGAAAAAATATCTAGTGAATTGCTTCAGTGTCTGTTTCATTCCACAGAGTTGGATCTAGATGGTTGAAGGAAACAGTGGGTGCTGGTTCCACATGTAAGTGAACCCTGGAACAGCATAAAGAGGTACTTGGGATGCTTCCCTATCTGGAGAGGCTACAGGTTTTAGGAAGATATGAACAGGAATGTATGTTGTACAGTTCTTTTCTTGTGATGTTGGGTATTAACTTAGGGCAGTGGTGGCAAACCTATGCCATGTGTGCTGCAGTTGGCTGTTTATATCATTGAAAGGTCTAAAAGGTTCCCCATCACTGACTTAGGGCCTTGGGCCTGGCACATAAGTGCTCTACCATGAAGCTAGAGGCAGTTTGTTGTAGTCTTAAGAGAGATGTTTAAGGTGGAACACAGAAGAAAAAGCAGTTATTTGGGATGGAAGAAAGAGAAGGGATACTGAGAACAAGAAAATTTTAGTTCGAGACTGGAAGATATAGTACAAGTTTCTAACTCAGCCAAACAGAAGGATTACAAAAATTATCTAAGGAAATATTACTCTATTCAAAGAATACAGGTTTAAAATAAAATCCCAAGCCCTTAAAATTCTGTGTCATTCCTAATTTTTTTTTTTTTAGGAACTCAACAATGGCTGTTATACTGCATGTTGTTGTCTTCAAATTAGTTGTTTAGATTACCTGATATAAGCATGCAAAACTGGTCTAAAAAGTTATAGAAAATTAAAAAGGAGAAAAAATTAAGCATGAACTACTCCTTTCAATACCAGCAGAAATCAGCAGTATATTCTACCTCAATCTGATAAAAGTCATCTATGACAATCCAACTGCAAATATAATACTAAATGGGGAAAAACTGAAGTGTTTTACTCTCAGATCAGGTACAAGACAAAGATGTCCTCTATTACCACTCCTATTCTGATTATAGTTCTAGAATCATTAGCTAGAGCCATTAGACAAGACAGGACAATAAAAGGAATAAGAACAGGTAAAGAAGAAGTTAAACTATTATTATTTGCAGATGACATGATACTGTACTTGGAAGATCCAAAAACCTCCATTGAGAAGTTCCAAAAACCTCCATTGAGAAGTTCCTAGAATTAATAAACAAATTTAGTATATTAGCATGCTACAAAGTCAGTACCCAAAGGCAATAGCATCCCTCTACACAGATACAATACCCTTTACAATAGCACCATGAAAAATGAAAATACTTAGGAATTAATCTACCTAAAGAAATAAAATATCTATTTCATGAAAATTACAGTACTCTGAAAAAAGAGATTTCATAGGATTTCAGAAATTGGAAAGATATTCCTTGGTTCAAGATAGGAAGAACCAACATTGTGAATATGGCCATACTCCAAAATTATTATACAGATTTAATACAATCCCTATCAAAATACTATCAACATACCTCACAGATCTAGAGAAGTCATTCTTAAAATTTATTTGGAACCTGAAAAGACCTAGAATAGCAAAGGCAATCCTGGGCAACAAAGGCAAAGCAGGAGGCATTACAATGCCTGACTTGAAATTATACTGAAAAGCTACTATGATAAAATCAGCACGATATTGGCAACAAAATAGACATGAGGATCAATGGACTAGATTAGAAGATGCACATACAATTACAAACAAACCCAGCCATCTTATCTTTGACAAAAGGGACAAACATATTTACTGGAAGAAAGATAGCCTCTTTAACAAATGGTGCTGGAAAAACTGACTCTTTACATGCTGAAAACTAAAACTTGACCCGGGTCTATCACAATGCACTAACGTCAAAATGAATTAAAGATCTAAACATTAAAACAGAAACACTAAATCTCCTGAAAGATAAAGTAGGTAGAAATCTTGAAAACACAGGAGTAGGCAAACATTTCATGAACAAAAATCAGTCTGCATAGGAAATACTTGAAAGAATCAACAACTTGGACCTCCTCTTATTGAGAAGTTTTTGCATGCCAAAAGAAATCACCAACAGAGTAAAAGGACAACCCACAAATTTGGAAAAAAATCATAACTAGTAAGCACTCAGACGAAGGTCTTCTATGTAGAATTTATAAAGGACTAAAACAAAACAAAACAAAACAAAACAAAACAAAACAAAACAAAACATCAGGGCCCCAAAATTTAGACTCAATCTAAAAATGGGCATGCAAGATAAACACACACTTCTCAGAGGATGAAATACAAAAGTCAAATAAGTACATGAAAAAATGCTCCACATCACTACCAATTTGAGAAATGCAAATTGAAACAACATTGAGATACCATCTTACCCCAGAAAGAATGGCTGTCATAAAGATATCAACTAACAACAAATGTTGGAGAGGCTGTGGGGAAAAAAAGAACCTTTCTCCACAGCTGGTGGGAGGGCAGACTGGTGAACCATTATGGAAATCAGTGTGGAGATTCGTCAAAAAACTAGGACTTGAAATCCCATTCAATCCAGCTATCCCCTTTCATAGTGATGTATGTACAACTATGTTTATAGCAGCACAATTTGTGACAGCCAAATCTTGGCAACAAATAAAATGCCTGTCACCTGAGGAATGGATGAAAAAGATATGGTGTTTTTATACCATATGGATATTACTCAGCTATAAAGAAAAATAAACTCGAAGCCTTCATAGGTAAATGGATGCATCTTGAAGCTATACTCATAAGTGAAATAAATCAGACCCACATGTGTAAATATTGTATAGTGCCCCCTAGTGGAACAACTCAAAAGAAGAAATAAAAATTAAAAGGTATAACACAGTTGGAAAGACAGAACTTAAGGATTAAACAATGAAGAGAGAGAAAGGAAAAAAGTCAGGAAATATGGTAGGGACAAAACCATGCATTTATATAGACAAGATGCTTAAGGCAATGGTCCTAAAATTTCCATCAGGTTTTTATTTTTTGCAGTACCAGAGATTGAACTCAGGCAAGTGCTTATCCTACTGAGCTATCTCTCCTGGCCTTCCATCAGGTTTTTGAAAATAGCAGTTAATGGGTAGAATTCTCACCATGACTAACTATATGCTGATATCTGTGAATTAAGCAACTACATTGTGGACAGCAATGTGTAATACTAAAATCATGCTTAAAATACCTGTCATTTTGGTCTTCTAAATGAGTACTGCTTCTAATGTACAGTTATTGCTATACTCTCTTTAAAATAAGTGTATGTGTAAAACAATGAGGGACAAGAAAATCAAAATATAGCAGGATTGGACTGCTACAATGTTGTATATGGTTTGACTTCTAAATATCTGTGTAAAACATGTATAATTGTTTTAAAACATTCTATAGGGATTTAAATTTTAGAACATCCATGGTTGTTGGAAAATAGCAGTTTCATTTTATATCTAAGGTATGTGAAATTCAGATAGTGATGTTAAGCTTAACTGCATCTGTTATAGGATAATAATATCATTAATCTTCTCTTCTGGATGTTTAACAACTAAAGTATGCAGACCAAAAACTAGATAGATAGATGGGTTAAAAAGATATCCAATATTTTGGCCCTAGTCCTTCAAGGTAAGTGAGGACTTAGGACATAAGTGAACCTCTGCTGTGACATCCTGTAACTAAGTGGTGTCCCAAATTCTCTCATCAAGGAGATTATGGGGCCACAGGGGAAAGTGATTGATGATGCATAATGTGCCTCAGGAGAGTCACTTAGAGAGAAAAAATTCTCTCAGGTTTTCAGAGGGAACAAATTGGTCAAGCAATGGCCGTAATTCATCCAGATGACTGACACTGACAAAAGATCCATGAGGTGCTGCAAATGGTTCCAGGATAAATTCTGAGGGTATTTGACTGCCCTTATCAGACAGCAAAAGTTTTGTTTTTAGTTACATAGGTTTTGCTCTAACTTGGTCTTAACCATCCAGCAGAAAGTGTAACCACCAGGTAAAAAAAGTAAAGCTATATTAATATGCTGAGCTGTAAACGGCTCAAATCAACAACTTCAGACAATCGCCAGTTCTGCTGTTAGTCACTACTATTATGGACTGTTGGACTATATTGGGTTGTTTTGCTGAATTCAAGTACCTACAATATATGGACTGGTATCAAGTATGAAAAGGTCCTTTAAAGACTTCTCCAAATACAGCTTCTCTAACAGCAATGGAGCACCCATCTCTGACAAAACAAAAAAGAGGACCATTTTGTAGTGAAAAAATATGCATAATCAAGATAGGATATATATACAGCTACATTCTCTTAGTTCAATGAGAAGATTTGCACTAATATTATTTAGACAAGATATCATGTCTGCATCCTGTCCTCTGAATAACTACTACAAAGACAACAATATGTAATGCATTAATCATTGTAACTGTCCTATTAACCTGTTTTGAAACTGTTTGATTGCTATTTTATCTTTTTTCTCATTAAAATGAATAAAAAATTAAAAAGCCAAAACAAAAAATCAGCGGTACAGTTATCCATGCTATCATCTCTCTCTTTCTCTCTATCTCTCTCTCTTCCCTTCTTTCTTTTATTCTTTCCTTCATCACATTTGTTCCTTCCCTATGAACAGATTCTCTCTCTTTTTTTTTTGCGGAACTGGTGACTGAGCTGAGGCCCTTGTGCTTGCCAGGGAAATGCTTATTCCACTGAGCCATCTCCCAGCCCCCAGATTCTCTCTTTCACAGTATCTATTGTACCCTTCAGATTTTATTTACTCTTTCAGGTTCTTACTCTAGGGAGACAATACGATGTTTACACATAAGGATGTCTGACTTACTTCAGTTATAACAATGGCCTCTAGTTGTATCTGTTTACCGATAAAACCCTTGAGTTTATCTCTTTTATAGTGGAGTAATGCTCTGTAATGTAAAAATACACCATCTTTTTATTCTTCAGTTGATGGGCATTTGGATTATTTCTAAGATTTAGCTATGACAAATTGTATTGCTATAAACATGGGTGGACATATATAGCTGTGGTATGATGATTTCAGTTCTGGAAAAATACTCAGAAGGGGAATAGCTGGGTTGAATGGGACCTCCAATCCTAGCTTTCTAGGAATCTCCACGCTGATTTTCATAGGGGTTGTACCAGTCTACACTCCCACCAACAGTGGAGAAAGTCTCCTTATATTTAAAAAATTTAAACATCTTTTATTTATTAATTTATTTGGTACAGGTTCTTGCTATGCAGTTTGGACTCAGAGTGATCCTCCTGTGTCATCCTCCCCAGCACTGAGATTACAGGCTTGCACTACTATGTCTGGTTTCAGTGGTCACCACAGCATGCAGTACTGGGGACTGAACTTGGGCCCCTGCTCCTGAAGTTCTACAAGACAACAGAAAAACTAAGGAAATATGTGTTTAAATCACTTTTGTTATAAGTTTTCTAGAAAAATCTTGAGATCAGGGAAAAAGATGTTGCATTTCTGCCTGGCAGACTCCAATTCTTAATCAATATAGGAGCTACCTTGCTTCTAGATAATACTGGTTTGACTTACGACAGATTGATAATCATGCCATTGCATGATGCCTGAAGATTTTCAACCAGAATTGTCAAATAAGAAATTCATGGCAGAGGACTGAAGCTGTGGAGACTCCAAAGATCTTCCAAGGCTTTGAATACTCTCAGCTAGCTTTGAAAATCATGACAGTCTGACCCAGTGATGTTGGCAAGGACAATTTAGAAAGTGCAGGTGACTTCCTTTTTAGCTTTCAGGAAAAGGGCAAGTCTGTAGGCATTTTAGTGCTCGGGAGCATTGAGGTATGTTGATGATGTCCTTTAGAGAACTGTTGTTAGCCAAATACCAGGTGCCCAGGGTGTAGAATCGGAGGCAGCCAACAGACTCAGCATCTAAGCTTAGGATAACCTTTCTGAGAAACACAGAATGGTGCAGAGCACTGAAGAGAAATGACAGAATTATTTTATTTGAGCAAGCAGCATTGGCAACCTAAGGACTGCCATAGAAAGCGAGTCCTCCCCTATTGCCACTCAAGGCATTTCTGTTGGATTTTCCCACTGAGAGAGATGGTGATAGGCTCTGAACCTAAGATCAGCATGTTAGGAGAGTTGTCACCTGCCCAGAGGCTTTGGGGGAGAACAGAACCTCACAGTCAGGTAGATATAAAGGCCAAGGCAGGGATGTGACTCCATGGGTGGTGGAGGACTATATGTGTCACCACCACAGCAGCTGACATGTGACAAATGCTTCCCAGGCACTGTCAGTGAGCAAAGCACCTTATATACATCACCTCATTTCCTTCCAGCAACCCAGGGAGGCAAGTGGGAGTTTTCCAGGCTGTCAATCAGCATTTCTCTGGCAGTGTCTGGCCCATGGCAAAGAGCTGAAATAGGAATGAAGTCTAGCAGGGAGAGTGGCTGCTCAAGGTTAAAGAATGGGATCTAGGGAAGCCAGGCTTCCACCCCAGCTCTGGCCAGCTGCAGAGCTACCTGCAGTCCTGCCCTTGGGAGGGAGGGAGCAAGGGAGAAGAGATGGGATGAGGCTGTGGGATGCAGGGAGCTGAGCCCCAGGCCAAAAATGCACTACTTTGTCTTTGCCTCCTATGTATGCAACTTGCCTCTTCTTGTGTCATTACTCTTGTACCCCTTTCACTTTGAGGGTTTTTCAACCTCAACATGATGGATGCAGGGTCAGGCAATCCTTTGTGGTGGGCACGTTCTGAGCATTACAGGATGTTCTGGTCCTCTGCCCTGTAAATGCCAGTAGCAATCCCCAGCTAAGGCAGCAGACCTGTCTCCAGGCATTGGCCGATGTCCCTCCTGGCTTCCCATTGAGCAGTACAGCATGGCGGGAACTACTGGCCATCTCCATCCTTTCTGGTGCTCTGAGGCCCCTTGGAGAACAAGCTCTGCCTTGTTTTAGTCTCCACATGACACCTTGGACAGGGACTTGGCCCTGGCAGGTCTGGTTCTGCTGTGTCACTAGGTCCAAAAAAGTATGCAACACAAATAAAGACATGATCAGCAACACACATTTTGGCCTCTCACTTCAAGATATCCAATGATTAGATTCATTTTCTCAGACCATATCTCAAAAACTGCCCACATTAAATCTCATATGTGGCTTTAACAAAGCGAGGTGCTGGCCTCACACTGGGCCTCTTTGTCAATGCTGGGTAGACCATCCATGCCCAGTGCTTCTGGTGCTCAAGGTATTCCAAGGTTTGAACTAAAACAGGGCCTCCTTTAATAAAACTGATTGGCTGTCAAGAGCCAGGCATGGTGCATGGCTGCCTCATGCAAAGAACAAGACAAGCCCTCTGATGAGCTAAGATCTCTGCTGTCCTGCTAAGGTCTCATTTAATGCTTGGCTTCCATGTCCTGGCAGGGAGGAAAGCAGTAGAGAGCTGGCTCCAACTCTTTAATCAGGGCACCAGCAAAAAGGATGGAACCTCAGCTTAAGCTCAGCATGAGCATCCAACAATGGCATTTCTGCTCAGCACATGGAGAAGACCTCATGATTGTTTCACTGTTAATTAAAGCTGTTCACCATCCCTAAAGGCCCCTGTATGGACCCAGCAGCTGAGCTTCCTCTGCTGATAGTTGGAGGGGCTGATCTCCATGATGGAAGGGGGTCTCAGGATGCATGGGATCAGTCACCATCACTGGGGTTGCTAGACAACCCACAGCCCAAGGAACTATTAGTCTAATCTTACTGCGATGTGAGTAGAAATCTCAGAAGCAGAGATGTGTTCTGGAAATGCAACCCAAGGGCCTCTCTGGCTGCCAGTTGTGTGGGCCGATGGCTGGTCACAGTGCACATCTTCAAAATGGAAGTGCGAGTCAGTGCTCTACCAAAGGGGAAAGCATCCAGAAATGAAATGAATCATACCTGACTCCAGTTGCAACAATATTGCTTGTATAAGGACAAGGACCTAGAAATAATGCCTTGAACAATTACAAGCAGCACACTGCTAAGTTAATAGTTAATCCTTCTTTCCTTTTTTTTAGACGGGGTCTTTCTGTGTAGTTCAGGCTGGCCTTAAGCTCACTAAGCAGCCCAGAGCTAGCCTCAAACTCATGGCAGCCTTTCTGCATCAGCCTCCGGAGTGCTGGGATTGCAGGCCTGCACTGCCACACTGGGCTTCTTCCTGTTTTTGTGAAGTTATAAGCACATGGTAATGTTTGGGAACTGTGTGCTTCCTCAGGCTGCTTTAAGGTACCAGTGGGGTGGCTGAAAACAATGGAAATGTGACCTCTCAGTTCTGGATGTAAGAAGTTGAATCCAAGATGCCAGCTGGGCTGGTTCTTCCAGGAGGCCCCAAGGGAGGTGTCCACACCCTCTCCTCTTTCCTGGAGGCTGCTGGCGATTCTTGCAGCTCATGTATCAGGGCAATCTCCACTTCTATAGTTGTTTAGTTCCTTGTGTTCTTCCCAGAGCACCAGTCAGATTGGATTCAGCGTCCAGCTGACCTCACCTTAGCTACCTGCAAAGCTGCAGCAGGGCGAAGCATTTGCCATGAGCTGCTTCTAAACAAGGTCAGGCTTGCAGCTGAGGGAAGGACATGGACTGGGGGTCTGGCACTGTACACTGATTACAGGTAGCATCAGCTTTTAAAGCTTCTTTTCCTTTTCTTCTCTTTCTTTCCCTCTTTTCCTTCTCTTTCCTCCCTTCTTTCCTCCATTACTTGCTTACCTCCTTCCCCTTCTATCCTTTCTTCTTTGATTTTTTTTGGCTTTTTTTTTTTTTTCACCATTTTGATCAACCCTTTTCATTATAAAACCTAGATACATAAAAGTAGGCTGGGGAGATAGCTCAGTAGAATAAGTGCTTGCCTGGTAAGTGCAAGGATCTGAGTTCAATCCCTGGTTCCACCAAAAAAGTAAAAATAAATAAAAGTATCCAAAGCAAAGGCATAGGGTGTAAGAATCTGGGTTAAGAAGCCGGACTTTGACAGCTACCTCAAAGGCCTTATATGTTCCTGTCCTTATCTCAACCCTTTGTTTCCCAAGTATGACTACTGTATCAAAAGTAGATCCCTAGGCACCATAGTTTTGCCTTGTCCATTAACACGTGCATTTGCATGAGCATATGGACACACACACACCAGCTTTCAGCCTTTTTAAATCTATAAACCTGTTTCTGTATATAACTGGATGTCCCACAACAGCCTCAGAGGCTGAGCTGTGGAAAGTGACTGGATTCACGGGGGTGCTATGACTGGCTTGGTATTAGGAGGTAACCCATAGCCTGGAAGGGTGAGCCTCTACTTCGCTCCACCCTTCGCTCTCTGTTCCTTGACTACCTCGGCACCATCAGGTCTCCCTTCACTCTGCTGCCCACCAAACCTTCCAGCTGTGGAGCCAAAAGACCGAGACACTCAACACTGTGTGCTAAGGAGCATCTCCACCTTTAAGCCGTGGGCAACCAGAAGGGACCAATGAGTCCTCCTTCCCCTTTGGTTTTCTTGGCCCCTGCAAATTCTACTGAAGAACCCACGTGGTTTGTTCTGTGGCATCTGCCATCTCTGAATCTATGGACTGGGGACAGCAGTGCAGCCCTGCATTGCCTCTGTCCTCTCTGGGCTGCTAGGAGGTCGGATCAGACCAATGTTTCCTTTGCCACTCGTGTGGGTGCTGTCCCTGAGCCTGGCTAGCTCTCTTCTCCTGAGGTCGGCTCTGGGCCTAGGTTTGATCTACCGAGGATATAACAAGTGATATTCTGATCCTAAGGCCTATGTTCACTTGTCAATTGTTACTGTTGTACGAGGACATGATTTCCCTTCATCTCTAATTGGCTTACCAGTGATAAACAGTTCGTATAGGCAAGGTGGGATAAAGAATTAATTCTTTCCTCTTGTTTTCCATTAGCAGCAGCCTTTTAAGTAGATTAAAAATTAAATGAGTAAAACATTTATGAAGTTACAATTTCTAATTTGCTATTTAAAAACAAAAAATAGAGCAAAGTGTCCATCGGGAGGAGGATAATGTGGTCAGGAAGAACTGGGATGAGGAGAAGGAGAAAAGAAGGAAGGGAAAACTGTGTATGTGTATGTGTAGGATGGTTTGGACAACTGTACTGCCTATTTCTGCTGGTCTTTTGAAAGGAGAAGTTAATACTTAATTTTTTTCTTTTTATTCTTATTTTTTGTCTGAATTTTTCATAACCTTTTTGTTATTGTTCTGTTTTTCTTTAAATCAATCTTTATAATAGTGTCTGTAAGTATAATACCATGTATGCACCTTGCACGATACCAAAACATTACAAAAACAGTTTTCAGTGTATTAATTTATCCAATCTATCCTGTCGATTTGTCTTGAAGCTGTCTCATTGCTATTTGTTCTTCAATAAAAAAAAAAAAAAAACTTAAAAAAGAAAAAATCAATCTTGCACATATATCGGGTAACTTAACTAATTTGAAGATAACATCATGCAATACAGCAACCATTGTTGCATTACTAATACTCTGTTTGTGAAATTTTGAATTGTTTCTAATGTTTATGTTTTCTATTACCTTTTTTTTTTTGGCAGAACTGGGGATTAAATTCAGGCCCTTGCGCTTGCCAGGGAAGCACTTATTCTACTGAGCCATCTCTCTAGCTCCATTTTTTTTTTATATTTTAGGGAAGGGTCTACAGGGTGTTCAAGGTCTCACTAATAGATTGGACTTGTAGTGATCCACCTGTTTACAGCCTCCCAAGGAACTGGGATTACAGGTGTGCACCACCAAGCCTAGTCTCACTTGCTGTCTCAGGGTGTCTGGGGCAGGGCTGGCATGGCAGGCCAGGGGATTGAACCCCTGACCCCTGTGCCTGCTTGCAGGTGCTTTCATCTGCAGAACTATCTGGCCAGCACTTCTATTACCTTTTTGTATTCTTTAAAAAAATAAAACGAACAGGAGTAGGATAGCTAAGGGGATCACAGAGAACTGTGTCAGGTTATTTCTGCCCATTTTTTTTTTTTTACTGACACAGTAATCAGAAAAGATAATCATATATTCAGCATGATCACATTTACATAGAATATATATATAAACACAGATCATAGGTTGTGTATACCTAATTATCCTGGCTATATCTGAGTAGCAGCCCTGGAGTGAATTTGTTTTTTCTCCATTTTATTTTTTGCACGGTCTCACTATGCAGCTCAGGCTCATAGTGATTCTCTTATTTTCAGCCTTCCCAGCATTGGGATTATAGGTGTGTGTCATTGTGCCAGGTTTTGATAGCTGGCTCAATGCACCCAGGGGCAGGGCTGGCATGGCAGGTGGTACTGGGGATCGAACCCCAGTTCCTGAGTTTGCCTAAGCAGATACTTAGTGCACTGAACTATCTCCAGTCCTCCATTGCCTCCATTTTAATTTCTCTGCATTGAAGGAAACGTCCACAAGGAGCATGTGCCCACTATACAAAAGCTATGAAAAGTGAACGTAAGAAAAGCAGTGATGTCACTTCCGTTGACGGCAATAGTGAGGCGAGATCACAGAGCAGGGCTAAAGGAGGGTTTGTGGGGTGGGCAGTGTGGCGTCTGTTCCATGGAGATAAGTAAGTGACCCCAAGATAAAATCAACCATGAGCTTCATGCTTCACAAAATGGTAAAAGGACTGTCACATGTCATAGTCTCTTCTCTAGACTGCCCACAACCAATATCGCAGAATCCAGGAGCTCCAAGGACTCATTAGCTTCCCCTGCTTCCTCTTCTCCTCATTGACTCTCTCCAGGTCACAGATCGGAACCTGACCTGCAGCTGCAGAAGCACATCCACGGCTGCAGGCAGTCAGTGAGAGGCCAGAATCTGATCTCCTTGTTCTGTCACTTCCTCGTTCAAGGCCACCTTGTCTCCCTGCAGGATTCTTTTTCTAGCCTCCTGCTTGGGCTCTGAGCTTCCTGCTTCTCCAGGCTCCAATCTGCCCCATTCCACCAGTGTCTTGTTAACTGATAGATACATCCAGTCTAGCTGTCATTCATGTCTGAAATGCGTGGGGCTCTGCTGTAAATTCAGTGATGACAGTAACTTTGATGGCTGGCACTGGCCAGCTACACATCAGCTGGCAAATGTTGGGTGTCAGGTGTTTGCTGTGGAGCAGACCATTTGCTCCTCGTTATATCCCTGGGACGGATGCACCCTAATTATCCTCACTTTGCATATATAGGAAATGAGCAGTGGGGAGATTAACCTGCCTATGATCATAGATGCAGTAGGTAGAGAAATGGGGACTTTCTTTTTTTCCTTCCTTCCTTTCCTTCCTTCCTTCCTTCCTTCCTTCCTTCCTTCCTTCCTTCCTTCCTTCCTTCCTTCCTTCCTTTCCTTCCTTCCTTCCTTCCTTCCTCTCTCTCTCTTTCTCTCTCTCTCTCTCTCTCTCTCTCTCTTTCATATCTTTTAGGGAAGGGTCTATAGGGTGTTCATCATCTCATTACTAGATCGGACTCGTTTACAGCCTGTTTACAGCCTCCCAAGAGCTGGGATTACAGATGCACGCCACCACGCCCAGGCTCAATTGCCATCTCAGTGCACCCTGGAGGTGGGGTTGGCATGGCAGGCCTGGGATGAGCCCTTGGCCCCTACTCCTGTTTGCAGGCGCTTTAATCCATGGAATTATTTTGCTGGCCGAAGAGTGGGGATTTCATACTAGACTTTTCATGAAATAGTCACAGATCAAATGATATCATAGCTGAGATTCATCTTAAAATACTGCAGAAAAATAGTGGGGACAGGAAGGTGACACAGGAAACATAAAAAGCCAGGTGATGGATACAAAGCATAGGAATGAGAGAACAGGAGAGTCTGTACTACATTATGGCTGCTTCTGAATGTTTGAAATTTTCCAAAGACTTTATAAAATGTGCCCATTGGGCTTTCTCACCCAAGCAATGAAGCCAACTGCAGCACACACGTCCTACCATTCTACAAGATTGCTAGGAGTCCCAAATAGGTTAGAAATGCTGTTACCAATGAAGAGAGTGGTTTCCTCATGAAAACAGCTGCGAGGAAGTTCAAAGCAATGTTCCCATCCTGCAGGCGGAGGAGCACACCCTTTCAATCAAAAAGCTCACCTCTGCAATGGTGACAGTGTCAGCCCATGAAGAGCTGAAGAGCAAGGCCTCACACAGAAAAACCCAGGCAGCCCCGGCCCTGAGAAGCCCACAGCCTGGCAGGGAGGGCAGGGGCCCTAGTGATAGCCAATCCCAGTAATGTGTGGGAAGTTACCTCCTCAGTATGAATGAAGGGGCGTGCAGGCCCAGGGGAGGAAATAGCTCAATTTAAAGAGAACTGGAATAGGCGTCGAGTTCTTAGGAGTGGGAAGGCAGTTTCCGGGAAGAGAGCTGCAAGGTTCAGGCAGGGGAACAGGGTTGGGGGGGAGTGCAGCTGATTGAGGACACAGAGATGGTGGGGTGGCCTTGCCTTTCCTCGTGGTAGGGGGCTGAGCTGAGCTGTGCCACCAGGAATATCTTTGGAGGCAGGAGGGAGCTGGGCGTGGTCTTCTCCCTGGAGGGGCCGCAGTGCCCTGATTTGTGGTGAGATCCAGACTCAAATCCCACCTCAGGTGGTTTGGAAATCAGATAATTCTCTAAAGGGTGTGAGGATTCTCTAAAATGACCTATATTTTTAAAGTTTGAAAGTTTCCCCATTAAAGAGTCTAGTCCATTTTCATTAGTGTTACAAAAAGGGTGTGGTGCTAGCCCAAGAATCTTCCTTATGTTCCCCTTATCAGTGCCTGTGTGACTCTAAAGCCTGATTTTTAATTATCTCTGCCTGTTCCTGGAGGCCTGGAGAAGCCGAATAGCACTGACCTTTTCCTTCCCACATCTCTCTCTCCTTGGCCTACCTGTCAGCTGAGTTTTTTCTCTCAGCACCAAGGAATGTCTATTAGCCTAGAGGTTGGGTTGCCATGGTAATGAGACCAAACCAGGTCCAATATATAGGGAATTAAATAAGCAGCAGAGGGGAGGCACTGTCTTCCAGCAACTCTATTCCTGCTCGGAGGCTGGCTGGGGAAGACCCTGTTGGATGGCATCCACTCTATTACCAAACTGGAGCTCACCAGGTGGCCAGAGTGGACTTTCCTCAAGGGGTTCTGGTGCCCTGGAGTCATGGGGAAGGGTGGTTCTGGGAAGGTTCCCATAGCAGTCATAAAGTTTAGTAAAGATGTTGGGGAGGTGGGTGGCAATTTGCACGTGCTAATCAGACATGAAGTAATCTGCTGGGCAGTGCAGGAAATGTTTGTGGAGTCTGTAAAATACTTGGTGAAGATTTTAAATTATCTGACCTGTTATTTCCACTTCTGACAATCTATCTCAATTAATTAATTCCTCATCAGGAACTTTAAAAGAATAAAGCTTTAAGGCCTGGTCAAATAAACTCAGTGGATTAAAGAACCTGAAGACAGGTGCAGGGGCCAGGGATTCTATCCCCAGGGCCTACCATGCCGACCCCACCCCCCAGGGAGCGCTGAGACAGCAATTGAGACTGGACATGGTGGTGTGTGCCTGTAATCCTAGCTCTTGTGGTGGTGCATGCCTGTAATCCCAGCTCTTGGGAGGCTGTAAACAGGCGGATCTCTACGAATCCAATCACTGCGAGTCCAATCCAACCCTGAATACCCTGTAGATTCTTCCCTAAAATACAATAAATAAATAAATAAATAAATAAATAAATAAAGCTTTATATTCCAAAGGTTGGCAGCTCTACCAATAAAAGGCAAAAGTAACTCAATGTTCAGGAATAGCAGAAAAGCTAATTAAACACTGACACTGCTGGTGGTTAGAGTATTCTGTAGTCATTTTAGTTTAAAATGCTTATGAGACTATACAAGAGGAAAAAACAGTTCAGAAGTTTTGTGCACAATAAACAATAAGCTCCTAAACAAAAAAAAAAAAAATTCTCACACCCAGAAAGAAAATACTGAAAGATAACAAAAGTCCTATGAGGGTTATTGTGAGTGATGGAGGTATCAGTGGTTTTTTCCTTTAACTTTTCTTTCTCTGAAGGGATGTAGCTTTAAATGTTTCTATTGAGTATATGTGATTTTTATTTTTATTAAAATTTATTTATTTGATACAGGGTCTTGCTATGCAGTTCAGCCTTGTACTGATCCTCCTGTCTCAGCCTCCATGGTGCTGGGATTACAGGTGTGCACCACCATGCCTGGTTTCAAGGTATCATGGATCAAACTCAGGTTCTTGCATAGTACTTAGCCCTGTGCCCTTTTTCTTACTGGAAGAAGTTAACAGAAGTAAAACCTACAATCTGGAATCAGCCCTATTTACCGGTGAGCGAGTCAATGATTTTGCTAGGTGCAGACACCAAAAGCCAGTTTTAGGGTGCTTTTCCATATGTTGAGAAGTTCTAGGCATTGCACAAGCTACCAAAGGAAATGGCCTGGCATTTTTGCCCTCTCGGATCTGACAGTCAAAGTCTCTTACCTTCTAGGTGGTTCCAATGGAGTTGGACTGAAGCCAAATGATCTGTGTGAATATACAATAGACTGTTTTACAAAACAGTCTACACTGAGCCTCATTACGCTTCACTACCTCGGGTTCTATGCAGGATTTAAAGAAATCAGTCCCTGGATGGAGGCAGCTTGGGGGAGAATTTTGCTTCCCTCTGGGTGTGCAAAATTCTGGTGGGATTAGGAGAAGTTTACCCTGAAGCTCCACCTGCCAGGGAGGTTTTCTGTCCTCAGCAGTCTGCACAAAGTCTTGACACAAAGAAGAGACAAGCACATGCTCTCAACTGTCTATAGCTGCTTAAGAAACTAAAGTAGCCCTAGACTTGCGGTGCTGAAGGCAACAGCTATTTGAGCTGTGACTACTTGAGGAAGCTACAGGAAGGGCAGCTGTGTGGCAGCTGCTGGCGTGTGGCATGCATTGCTTTTCAGACACCATCTCCCTTAATCTTCATAACAAGGTGGGTGCATAATTTCCATTTTCTAGATGAGAGAAAATTGAGGCTCCCAGAACTTAATGTGCTCAAGGTCATGTGGCTAAAAAATAGAAGAGCTAGGGTTTGAAGGTGAGAATCAGTGTACCTAAGTATTTTATTGTCCACCACCCTGATTTGGGGTCTCTTTCCTGAGCAGTCATGACTGGGGAGAAGGAGGTCACTGGGTCTACTCTTCCAAGGACTAAAACTGGAGCCATGACTTTGACACATAGAGGAATTTGACTTCTACAGGTTACTTTACTTTCTGGCTCCAGTAATTTCCTGTGAAATAGTGAGAGCTCTCCCGGACTCCCAGGTACAGATGTTTGATAATCCTGACTTCTGTGTCAGGATTGGGTTGTTTGAAAGATCCAGTGAGAAACTGCTGGTTGCTTCATCTGTGGGTTCTAGCACCCTAATCCCTCATGCCTCCAGCACTAAGACAGCCAGGGTGGCCTTTCTAGAAGTGACTACTTTGGGGGAGTTTGCACAAACTGTGGGGGATACAGACAGCTTCTCAGATGCCAGAGTCTCAAGCTTGGCCACATGATCCCCCTCCAGGTGGTCTTCAGATGGATTTACTTTTGTATGTGGGACAAGTCCCTGAGAGAATGATCCAGAAGCACCAATCCACCCAATGGTTCTGTCTGTGGGAAACACCACCTCTTCTCTGCTCAGATGAACTCACTGTTGAGGGAGAAGCGATGGACAGAGGGCAGAGCAGTGGGTACACTGGGTGGAGATGGAGTAGCCACTGAGGCCATCCCAAGTAGATAGTACCTGACTCTGCCCCTAAAATGTGAGATTCAGTTAATGTTACCAGTCAGGGATAAGGTCCTCCTCAGAAGGGAAGTCCAAGTACTACTATTGTAGTAAATAGGTACCTTTTGCAGGGTGATCACTTGATACACCCTAGGAATAGTTTTGTCACTAGAAGTCCTGGAGCCATTGTCTTGGAAGGGCCAGCCTCTACAGGCCATTTGGCCTTCTCAGTTGCCTTTATGTCCCTCACCTTACTCAAAAGATGAAGCTAAAATTTAGTGTGTCTGGGCTTGTGCTGGGTTTTGAGACACAGCAAAGTTAGGAAAGATATGGTAGGCTTTGGGGCTCTACTTCTAGAGCCTCCTTACATCCACATTAGGTGATCCATGGAGTGGTAGAACATTGCTTATCTCCTGGGATGCTGAGGATAAAATGAGATGGATGGGATAAAGTCATGAGCACACAGCCAGGCAGATAAGAGGAGCTCAGTAAATCCTCGGTCTTCTTCATCTTATTCAAGTGGGATTCTTGAGGTCCTTGCCAAGGTACAAGTGAACTTTAACAGCAGGGAGCCCACTGGGGCTTTCTGGGAGCTGATGAAATATCTGGTGGACAAAAATACTTTTGCTTCTGTTTTGCCCCCATGGTATGTGGATGGGTCTGGGACACCAGGTGGGTATCAAGAGGAAAGAAAAACAAGATGGGCAGAGCTTCAGATGCCACCAGGGATGCTCAGGCCTCATCTGAGGGACGCAAGCAGACACTGTACTGAGGGGAGTGAGACCAGCTCCAGCATGGACAAGGGCCCCACGTTGACCTGGATCCGAGCTCAGACCCCCACTCCATCTTTTATCACCCTGCCACCTTGGACATTCATATGTCCTCTCCATCTTAGAATTACATATTTGCAAGATAGCAATAATCATTCTCAGCAGCTACAGCTTTGGGGGCTTGCAAAGATGCTGTGTGGGTGTTTGGCATGGCATTTCCGCATTGTGCAAAACCTAACGTAAGTGGTGGACGAGTGCAGTGGTCCACCAGGTGCTTCCTAAGGTCCTCCTGTGCACATGTTTTCTCAGTTCTGAGATCAGCAATGATGCCAGGTTGGTGCCTGGCAGCAGCCATGGTGGGCATATTTACACCATGGAAATTGGCTGGTACAAAGGAGCACCTGACACAGTTCAATATGTGTAACAGCACATCAGTGCTTGCATCGAAATCTGTGAGCAGGAGGAGAGGAACAGCTACTGCCGCCACGCTGCTTCCAGTTCATTCTGCACCCAGTCATCTGTACAATCACATAGCACGAGGGGCTGAGCCTCCTCTGTTCAGGATTCCCAACTTCAAATGTGCTCATCCAGTTACTGATGTAGCACAAGAAATATATGAAGTAACATGCTAGTTTACTTATTTATTTATTTATGCTAGGAATCAAACTCAGGACCTTGTGCTTGTCAGGCAGGGGTTTGTACCACTGAGCTATATCCCTGGTTATGTCCCTGGCACTAGTATCATATGTAAAATGAAACTCCATGCTGCTTCCACTCCTAGAGAAAAACCATTATTATTTGCCATAAAATGCTGAATATGATAAGATGAAAAAAGAATAATTTTAGTATATTGCATCTGAATACCTTTGCCTGCCTGAAGAGGAGGGCTTGGGATTTGCCCTCTTCATTAAAAAGAGTGTGGGAAAGTATTCAGGAGACCTAAAAGCACATTAGCACCCCACCGAGTCTTTAGTGGGTATAGTCAGGAAGACAGAGAGAGATGCAAAGGAAATCACCTGCTCACTATGGGATTCAACATGAAGCTGGTCCATGCTTGAGCCCCATCCCAAGTCATTACTCATGTGAGCAGGGCTTGTGTGAAGCACACATTAGCTGACACACATTAGCTGATCTGAAGGTAAAGGAATAACCATTATTATTACTTTTAAATCAAGCATCAGTGTATCACTGAACTGAATGCAATATTCATACTGGTGCTTAAGCTAAATCAGTAAAGTGCTGCACCTGGATTATATTAGCTCATGAGGTTTGGCACTTAAATTTTCAGGAATTTAGCAACTCAGTTGATAGCACATGTTTAGCTAGTTAGCCCTGAGGGGAACTCAACATTATGGAAACTGGGAAATGCTTCAAAGCCCCTGCACTTGGAATCTGGCTGTTAAAGCATTCACCTGCAGAGTATGGGCTGAGGTTATCATGCAATTTTGGCCAGTGAGTAGCTCAGTGGTCTAAAGTGCCTGCTTAAGCAAGCTTAGGCAAATGCACAGGGACCGCGGTTGGATCCCCAGTACCACATGCCACACCAGCCCTGTCCCCAGGGTGGGCTGAGCCGACCACAAAAAACAAAACAAAAACAACTCTTTAGCTGTCACCTTAAGTCTTCTGAGAATGCCCATTCTTTCTCCTACATTGGAAAATTTCTGTGAAAATGTTTGAGATGAGTGGAACAACTGCCTTGAGTTGATGAGTCTGGTGAGCTCATCCCATTATTGGGAGAGGGATGGAAGCTACAACAGAGAAATGTGCTCTAATTGATTATTTTACATAAAGTAGATGAACCAGCCATCCTTCCAGCCTATATTCTTTAATGAGCTGTTTTAGTGCTGGCCCTACTAAATGTCTGAAATTTATAATACCCAAGAAAGCCATCAATTTCTGAGGATATAATGACTATCAGGAGCAAAAGTCCTAAGATATAAGCTAGTCAATTGAGTGTAGAAATTGTACACCCTTTGTAGCCCCTCGATTCACTACTGTCTGTTTTATTCCAAGCCTTGCTGTATATCCTTGGTCTACAATATTAAACTTTTTGGTCTTCGCTGCCCAGGAGGCAAGGGAGGGATAAAAACAGGTTGTTGCATGAAGGGGAAAGTATAGGGCCATGGAATTATGTTTCTGGGTGGCTGCTTTTAGCACATAAATGCTTCCATTGCTGTGGCAGAAAGAGTGTGAAGCCAGCATGTCTGGGTGGAGCCCTGATTTGTAGCCCTTGTTGATTTATTACAGTCCTCAAGGTAACTACTCCCCTCCCTGCTGGTTTCAGGCCATGATATAACGTCACTGGTGTGTAGCTGGAAAGAGACGCACACAACTGGCTCGTAGGAACCAGTGTACCGAATGTTGTTCAAATAAATCTCCAGTCTGCCTGACATTCCTGAGAACTGAAAAGCTCTCAGTCCTACAGGGAGGCACAAGCAGGTACCCTCCCAGAGCTAGCACAGAGAGGTAGCAACAAGTTCTAGGCAGCAATGAAGGGGTTACCTCTCCTGTGCTGAGACAGAGCTCGTGGGAGATTGGAGTGGACAGAAAGCCCAGCTCTGAGCAGTCTTGGTGGTTGTAGGTGGGAAGAGTTTGAAACCACATTCCAGGAGAGGGAAAGCTCCAGAGACAACCCACCTTCCCTGTCCCCATACTCAGGGTCTCCCTTACCCTTTTCTACTTTTTCCATTGGCATTGATCACCTTCTAGCATAAAGTGAAAAACAATTTATTTTTTCATTAGGCCAGTTACTTTTTATTTCACCGCCAATGTCAACTACCTCCCTCATTGCCTCCATAAAATGTATGCTCCAGCCAACAGTTATTTATTTATTTATTTATTTTTGTTTAAAAATACCATATATCCCAAGTGCCTAAGAGAGAGCCTGACAAAGAGCTGGACTTTAATAAATACCCTTTGAGTCAGGATATAGTTGGCCAGGGGCTCAAAGTAGGCTATACGTTTGCAATATGCATTAGGGCCACAGATAGGGGCATTAGAGTATAAGAGTCTGGGTGGAGGGGGGCCATCCTCAGTAACTCTGGGTTCCTTAGGGCCATGGCAGAGCACAGTAATCAGCCCCTGTGGGCCATACCTATAGAACGCCAGTCTGTGTACTCAGAGAGTGTGAGAAGCTGGGGCTCAGAAAGCTGGACTCTGCCTTCATGCGTACGGTCACCCTTGCTGAGCAGTGGCAAGAAGCTGATGGAGCTGGGCAAGCTGGTAAAGCAATCATGAGCTAAGCTGCCTTTTCTCTGGGTGAATTCAGAACCATGTCAGTCACCAGTGGATTTTCTCTTGTCTGGTGCTAGCATCAGATAGGCTTGGTAGTGAAATAAATGACAGTTCTCCCTGTCCAGAGCAATGTCTTTTACTTTTTGCATTGTACCTTCTACCAATCCGTAAACCTTCCGTGATTTAGTGTCTTCTTTTTAGAACACTATGGCTCTGTCTTGAGTAGCTTATGAGAAAGTTCCCTTAGATAATGTCCAAACTATTTTAAAAGCTGCTGACTGTTTCCTTAGTGAGGTTTCTTGGCTACTTTAAGGCTTCCACAGTTTTCTCTCTTCATGCAACTCTAAGCAGCTGACTCACCTCCTCAGGGAGAACCTTCTGGTCTCACAAGTTGGATCCTGCACTTTGTTATGAGCATTTACATAAGGACAGTAGGTGCACAGTTGCAGGAGGGGCTGATCACATGGTGATTGGAGAAGATTCAGGCTCCTCTTACTAAATTAAATAATTCTAGGCAAGTCACGAGGTCACGCTCCTTCACTTCCTTCAGTTCTAATATGAAGATGCATACTGTCCCAGAGGGATTCAGTAAGGAGGAAATATAGTTGCAGACCTAGAAGCTTTCTGTAACCGGAATCTCAGAGCAGCAACATGACGAGGAACGCCCAGTTTCCCATCTAGGACAAGGGTTTGTGAGCTCTGATGATGTCCAGCAGGTCTTTCCCCAATCAGTCCATGGAATTTGTAAGAAAAGCAACTGGCAATATGATCTTTCCCTCTCACCATACTTCCTTTGTCTCTACATCCTCTCCTCTCCTCTAGCCATCTATCACTGATGCATGGGAAAAATATCAAAGGCATCACAGCAGACACAGAGCAGGACGCTGTGGAGAATGAAGTTAATGTGTAGTCGGTGTCTGTTATGTCTTAGACAGTACTGGCTACCTGCAGCACATCATCATATCAGAATATCCAACAGTCTCAAGACAAGTGTTGCTATTTTGACTTGATGGATGAAAATCTAATGTTCAGAGGGTTGGGCATTTTGTTCATGTCACACAGATGGTTCATGATATTGATGGGTTTTCTTTTTTGTCCAGCTTCTGCCTGTTACTGTCAAAACTGATTTTCAACACCAAGGGCTGTGTACAAAAGCCTGTGTCTCAACCTCTTCCCCACATTTCTCACTTTGCTTTCTGATACTCATTCCTTCATTCTCTCTCAGCATTCTTTCTGCTTTCAGATTTGGGATAAGGGTAGGATTTTCTTCAGAGCCATCACTAGTAGACAGTCCATGGAGTCCAAGCTCCTGAGTGTTGGAAGATTTTGAAAACTCCTGGTGCAAAAGGAAATCTGTTCATATCCAACTTTTCAAGGAATTGCAGTTCTGTAGAGTATCAGTTCTACAGCTTGCACTGCTGTATTTCATTAGCCATAATAAATGGTAATGACAATTCTTAATTGTACTCTATAAAAATCTCAATTAACACTCTAGAATTATGTCAGTTTAGATGAAGAGCCATCTCATGCAACCAAAAAGAAAACCCACTGCACTGAATCTTCCTCCTCTTTTCAGAGACGCTGTATACGCTGTGAAGCACTTTGCTGGTGTCAGCAGAAAGCCAGAACAAAGTGGAACAAACTGTATCAGGTAGAGCAAATGTGTGAGAGAAGTCACCTTCCTGGAGAAATGTCCCCAGCCCCACAAGGGAAGAGGGCAGCAGGACACCTTTTTCTCTCCACCAAGGATGAAGATTAGATCAGCACCTACTTTAGAGGCAAAGGGAGAGGCAGGTCCATTACACTGCCATGAAACTGTTCCCTACCTGGTGAATTTATCCACACGCACCCGGCCCCCTCTTACTCATCCTTATAACTCTGCCATCTGCCATAACTCAATGCCTCCTACTCAGCAGAGAGTGGTGTCAAGGTACCCAGCCCTAAGTACTTTTCCATTTTTAAGTTGAACAATAAATCTCTCCTGTCTTCCTCTGTCCTCTCTGCTGGAACTCCTGGTTTCCCATGGTGGCTGCTACATAGTGTTTCATAGGTTACAGAGCACCTATGCTTGCAACCTGCTGTAATATTTCCCCATTGCTGCTATATAACAGAGCACAGCAAACTTTGAGGCTTGTACCAGCACAAATGTGTCAGCTTATAAATGGCCTCCTTCTCCAACTTCAAAGCCAGTAGCATCTCAAGTTTTTGTCTGACTGTAGCCTCCAGCTTCCCTCTTCTAATGATCCTTGTGAGTCCATGGAACCTACCTGAATAATCCAGAATAATTTTCCAATCTCAAAATCCTTAATTTAATCTCATGTATAAAGTAGCTTTAGTCATATAAGGTAACATACAGGTCCCAGGGATCAGAATGTTGATATCTTTGGGGGCCATCATTCTATCCACCACTGCCATGTTGTTTGAAGGTAAAAAATTCATGAGTTCATTTTTTCCCTTGATTTTTCCTCTTCTTTCCAATCTTCACCACTAGGCAACGGTTAAGTCTGGGTGGCTCAACACCCAAAGTGCCTCTGGAAAGGGGCCATCGCTTACCTCCCCATGACCACTGCTATCCAGTCATATTTGGCCTTTCTAACCTCAGGGGCTGCCTAATTCCTCTCGCTACTTCTCTTATTCTCCCTTTTCCAGGGGACTCCATTCATCACAAAGAAACCAGAGTGACCTTTAAAAGCAAATGCACCAGTGCGTGCCAACATGCTGCTCGCAGTGCTCCAAGGGCGCCCATTCTGCCAGGTTAGAGGGCTTCTGGCTCTCTTCTGTGCCCCTCCTCCCTCCCATTATGTGTGTCTTCCCCTTTCTCTGACCCCAACTCCTCTTAATTCACTCATTTATTTTCTTATTCTAGGCATTGGCCTTATTGCTGTTTCTTTCATATACCCCCAGCCCATCCCATCACAGGCCCGCTGAACTTGCTATTTTCTCTCCCTCCTGGGCTTCAGGCTTTGCTTCCCTCCCTTATCTGAGACCTCTTTATATTTCCTTAGCCCATCTCAGTTGTTTGCATCATTTTCTTTTTTATTATTTTATCCCAATGCATAGTTAAGCCCAGAGTCTGCTATTTCCTGTCATCCTGAATAGCAAACTCTATCTGGAGGTGTTTAATGTGTGACTAGTTGAGTGGATTTCTGGTTTCATCAGTCCTCACAATAGCCCTGTAGGGTAAGTGAAGTTTTTGGATTCAGACTACTATGACTTTGCTTTTAGCTTTGTTACTTACTAGCCAAAGGAGCCTTGGACAAATCACATAATCATCTGGAGCAAGAGTTTCTCAGTTGAAATGAGAAACTCAGAAACCTCAGGGTCATGATAAACTCAAGGTACGATAGTTAAGGTATTCTATCCCATTAATTTCCTTTTCTTTTTTCAGTCATGGGAATTACTAAGAACTTAAGGGCTTGAAGGAGAGACACGTGCTTACCTACATCCAGTTCTCTTTCCTGGTCTCTCAGGAAGGCCACACTTCCCAGCCTCTCCAGAGGTAGGTGGGGTCACGTGACCTATGACAGCCAATGAGACTTGAGTGGGCAAATACTCTCTAGACCCTGTCTGTGTTGAATTTTGTCGGAAAGGAGTCCTTGCATTCATTCTCCTATGAGCTAACTCAGCACTCCTGGTAAACAAAGATCCCTTTTGTATCTTCTCTCCCTTTAGGTTTCTGTGTATCCATGGAGGCAAGGAATGCAAAGCTGTGGGTGCTACAGTGCAAAGGCGAAGCCAGGGTCCTGTAGCCAGCACCAGGGACCAACCGTGTTTTGGGATGGTGGCACTCTGCCTCTACCATGGGCTCCTGGTGGTGAAGGGTGCTCCTCCTGAATTCCAGCTACGACATTCCTGTGATTTGGCAATCTGATGGCCTAGAGTCATGGATTTTGTAAAGCAGCCAGTTTCACAAACAGTATTCACAGGATAGTAACTCCACAGGGCACTGTACTGAGTGAAACACTGCCGAGGGCAGAGTCTTCCTCATCAAGGAAGTAGGAAAATGCTGCGCACCGCATTAAGAACAAAAAGTCCTAAAAGAAAGAAGCCTGTCTGACTTACTGTCTGCTTAGTGTTTCTTAAACTTTCAGTACTTCAAACTTGTAGGACCTATTTCCTGTCTTCGTTTTCACAATATGCTACAACAAAGTGAGAAGCCAATCGTCATGCCAATCGTCACTCAGGGAAGGATGAATGCATGAACACCCCCCACACAGTGATTCTCAGTGACCTTTAGTCAGCCAGAAAAAAGACACAATAAAAATATCACAGTAATGACGCAAGCTTTTCATATTAGCTCAGAATGTATTTGTCTATTTTTTTCTGGTCCTGAGGACTGAATCCAGTGCCTTTGCACTGAGCTACACACATCCCCAAAAACTTCTTGGTTTTTTTTTTTTACATTTTAAAATTTTAAGACAGAGTCCCACTCAGTTGCTCAGGCTCGGAGATTCTCTTGTCTCAGCTTCTGAGATTTCTTGAATTACACTGTGTAGGTATAGAATTTGGGTCTTCTCAACGGCTGCATCTTAATAGGCTGCTAAGCCTCCTGTGTGCCGGCACTCATAAAAAGAAAAGATTACTTTCAGCAGCCTGATTGTCATATCCTTTGGGAAGTTTGTAAGGTATTGCGGTAGAAGCAGACTCTGATTCCCTGCTAAGATTCCACTGTAAAGCACACTACAGTTAGAGTGAATAAATTATCTGTCCCTGTAAATTGACTCTTTAAAAAAATGAAAAATATTCTTTTGCATGTGATTTCTATATAAGATCAGGATGTCGCATGATGAGCTTTAGACATCAGCAGATGGACTAGCTGACCCCCTTCTTTCTCCTCCTTTCACATTGTGCAGGCTCTACTCTTCACAGGATGCACACTGGGGAATGTGATGCGGAAGATCGTGGCTATGTTACTTCCTCTGTGGTTTTCTATTATGAAAAAACAAGCCATTGAAATAGCTAATGCCAAGAATCTCTTATCTCCCACGTTCTCTCATTCTGTGATGCTAACATTGCTGTATATGGTGCTGAGCTGCCTGATGCCCACCCACCCTCTCAATAGAAAAATGCTCTTCAGAGAGGCGGTGACTTCTCTGAAAGGCCAGCTAATAAAGAACTAAGCCTTTGGCTTCTGGAGTAGAACTTCCTGGGTTCACCCCACAGTTGCACCATTGATTGTCTCTGGAACTCTCAGCCAGTGACCCCTCTTTGGTCTTATTTGTAAAAATGAGGATAATCTCATTATGTGCCTCTAGAGCTCTGAGCTTTAAATGCAGTTGAGTTTAAGAATCTTAGTACAGTGCCTGGTAATTTAGAAGAGCTTAATAAATTATTTGACTATTATGTGTGAGGTTGAGTTCAGATCAAGCCTGAGAGATGAGAGTATCAGAAGACCAGCCCGCTGTTCACCTTCCTCCACCTGTTGTTTCTACAAGGAGAAATGCCTAGAAAGGAGAGGGAGAGATGGGAGAGAGAGAGAGAGAGAGAGAGAGAGAGAGAGAGAGACAGACAGACAGACAGACAGACAGACAGACACAGACAGACAGAGACAGAGAGACAGAGACAGAGAGACAGAGACAGAGACAGAGAGAGAGAGAGCCCATTTGCATGCTCCCAGAGGCAGCTCTGCTGTATCAGGACAGGCCAGAGAACATGTAAGTCTCCCAGGAATAGGAGAAAATGTTTTCTTAACTATCAAGGCTTTCAACAGCCTAGAACTGGAACCCACAAATACTACAGGTGTTTAGCAAAGGGCTTTCCAGAATTCTAGAAACTCACTATGAGATTCGAGTGGCAAGATCTCTGAGTCCGCCTTAAACACTGGATCAGGTGGGAGAGTGCTGTTGAATTTGATTCAGCAAGGTGTCATCTGTATATCTGTACTGGTTCTCTGAGACCTGGTCTCTCCTGCCTGGCAGAGTGATATTCAAAGGTGGTCATCTTACTGCGGTAAGAGGCAGAACCAGGGGAGGAGGAGGAGGGCACTGTGGGAAGCAGGTGAGCAATGACCCTCAAAGAACAACGGGAGTAGTGACAATCAAGAAGACCTAGTGGCAACCCACCGAGGTTGTGCATGACCAGCGCAGGTGGACAGCAACACCCTGTGCCTGGAAAACAAGAGTTCATTTCAGGCATGATGAGAAATATGGAAGAGGGGTGGGTGTTGGTGGCTTATGCCAAAGAAGCTAAGAAATTTGAGCTGAGTGTTGTGTTGGTGGTTCGTTCTGAAAAAGATAAAGAATTTGGGCCATAGATACAGTCCGGAGGTTCCTTCAGAAGGACCTTTTGGGAAAGGCATGCCGGAAGCAAGGCATGTGCCTGGTTAGGATGTGGCTTGGT
>PVKA01005097.1:46049-93484 GCA_004027165.1 Ctenomys sociabilis
TTCCAGAGGGGCCTCTGTCATTTGTGAAGAGTTTTCACCTGATTCCCTATCTACTTCCTTCTTCCTTCTGAAAATGACAGTGGCTTGAGAAATGTTGACTATTTGAGAGAATGGGGCTCTTTCCTTCCACTTGAAATTGACTTCTATATTTTAAATGTTCTCTGGAACACATCCATGATTTGGTGGAGCTTAGAATGGCTTCGAAGGCTTTATTTATGAAGTATTAAACACTGAAGGAAATCCTGCATGTCTGGAAACTCCTTAGGGAATAGTACAAATATACGTACTTAAAGACACAGGCACAGAGAGCTCCTGTAACTCTTGTGTCTACTCATGTTGAGAAATGGCGCCAATCTCCCTCTCACTAATGATCCCTGCCTGGAAGAGAGTAGCTCATTGTTCAAATGGCACCGAGTAAAGAGTCCAATTATGGAAGGAGAGGGAGGGGAGTTTCCAGAGACAAAGAAAAATGTCACATTCCATCCATCCATAGAATGCAGAACTTACATAAGAGTATTCTGAGCACATCACTATCACATGGCATAAAAATAACAGAGCCTCCTATCCTGGCAAATCCAGAAGCTTTCAACACTCACTTAAAACAGTGTCTTGCTTTCCTGACTCCTCCATTAATTTAAGACATTTTATGCAATCACCTGTATAAATGATTTTGGCGAATAATATGAAAGACCGCATTTAAAAGGGTCTTGTTTTCAAATCTTATCTCTTGGATCACAACCACTTCCTTAAATAAGAATCCCTTCCCAAGTCACACATGGAGAGAGGGTGTCCCCACGCAGGCAAAGTGCAAAGAACCGGCCCTTTACTGTGTCTCTGGTGGAACTCAAAGGCTGTCAGAGGCCTGGCTGGGGAAGTTGTGCCACTGGAAATGTCATTGGGAACAGGGTGCGGCTGGAGGGCAGCCTTATTTTCTATTCTGAGGTAATTTTTAGAAAAGCTGGCCACATTTCCATGTATGTAAGCAACCACCACATCTTTAAATGCTATTTTTTTCCCCTTTATTTTTTAATGGCAGAACACTGTTGACAAAGGATCCAACAGACACAGTATTGATCATCAGAAGATCAAATAAAACACTAGTCAATTTCATGGACAATTTTCAAAGCAAGAAAGGGGCAGAGAATTAAAGAAAGATGACGCTTCTGGTTTTTTATGTTGTTTTAAAGATTTCTCAAAAGGCACCATCCTGTGACCTAGCAACAACTCTGTGGGCCCAGTCTATTTTATTCTTTTGATTTCTTTCAGTCTGTCCTTTAGACTTTACGTCATCCTCAGGGCCAGGGAAAAGCATAATTGATTTTAAGAAAGGAAACTGTGAAAAATGGCTCTGGTTTAGGCTCCTATTGAGTTCATTTTATTAAATGAAGCAGAGGAAAATACAAAAACTTGGAAAGGCATAATGGTACCCTCTTTTGTATTGACTCTGGGCAGAGAAAAGTGGTATTTATTGAATGAAGTACTATGGCTATTCACATACTTTTAATTCTCCTAACCATTCTGTTTGTTAATGGGTATCACTGGTTCAATTATATATATAGGGCTAAAGCTGAAGCAACTCGGGCAAGATCAAATAATGACTATTTGGTAAAGGTGGATCATATTCACACTGTCATATTCACATCCCAGAAGGCTGTAGTCAGTCTCATCACCCAGGACCAGGACTAGGGGAAGGTAAGAGACAGACTGTGGGCAAAGTTTAAGGAAGCATTTGCTGTCGAGGCTGTATGTGAACGACTCTGAATGAGGACCTTACACCCTGTGTCCTGCACACCTCATTTTCCTCTCTCATCCTCCCTGGATGTATCCTTTGAATGGTGGCAGGAGAGACAAATTAGCCACTAATTAGCATCTGCTACACACTAGACAGTCTACAGAACCACCAGTCTGCAGATGAGACTGGGGAGAGGATGTGCTTACTTTCTGAGCTCACACAAGCAGAGAATTTATGCACCAGAGTCCTCGCATGGAGAAGAAAAAAAATCCTTGGTAAAACAGACCAGGAGAAACACTGAACCTTCTCTCTCCCTACCTGGGGCAAGATGTTTGCTGATACCAGGATTTAGGAAAGGAAGAAATTACTCCATTAGATAAAGGCACATGAATGTAAAGGTCTTGGCAGCTGGGTTGAAGGGAAGTGGATGGAAGAGGAAGTGGATGGAAGTTTGGAGGAGGTGGAGGCTGTAGGCATCCTCACTGATCTTTCCCTGTCTTCTTGCTTGAACTCAAAATGCTTGGCGTGCATGTGCATGTGTGGTGTGTGAGTGTGTGCATGTGCATGTGCACTGGTGGAGGGGCAAGGGCATGTTAGGGACACAGTAAAGGTGCCGTGGTTGGTGCTGGAGTGGTCCTGCATGAAGCACCAGCCTGCTCACAGCCACCAGGAAGCCTCCACATCAGAAAAGCCCCGGGAAAGGGAATGCTGAAGGCAGAATTTCAAAAGTTTGTAGAACATAGGATTGGGTAGGGGTTTGAGTCTAAATGCTCTCCAGGAGGAGAGCGGCTCAGGTCACACATCTTACATGTACATGGACACAAGGAGGCTCAGGGAGGTTGGGTCATCTGTGCGGCGCTCCACAGCTGGTGCAAGGGAGTCATGATTCAACCTCCGGGGTGGCTAGGTTCAGAGCAGCACAGGCAGATTTCCTCATTCCGGCTAGGGCAGGGAAGGTAGGAAGGCAGCCCCCAAACCATGCGGGGCACATCTATCTGTAAGAGGGCCAGCTTGACAAGCAGGCCCCCTGACCGGCCCCTGATTGGCCAGAGTGTGGATGGCTTAGGTCTTATGAGCAGAGAGCAGTTCTCACAGCAGCGCCTGCAAGTAGCTGGTTTTTCAAAGCTGCAGGTACCAAGGTGAAAAGCATTTTTTTAAAAAAAACAATGGGAACTGTAGCAAGAAGAGGCCTTGAGAGATGTCCTTGCACAGATGGGGAAGCTGAGGACTAGAGGAGAAAGATGCCATGAATAAGTGGCTGTCAGTGAGCGGACAAAAGAAGGAGAGTGGCCGAAGCTGGCAACTGAAAAGTGCCCCTGAGGTTCCACAGAAGCCTAGCAGATGGAGGAGAAGCCTGACATGGAGGAGGTTTGCTCATTTTGTTAATATCCATCCTCGCAAGGACAAGGATTTTAGCATCTGATTTTGGGCCCCTGGGTTGCCCTTTTGAAGGATGTCATCCCCAACTGATCTATTGGCCAAGAGACTCGCAGCTGTGCTCCTTCTGTGAATTGCCCTCTGGAATCTGAAGTCCAGGAAGTCAGGCTGGAACAGGGTCTACTGCAGAGGGAGGTTCTGAGTTGGGGGAACTTTCCAAAGATTCCCTCTAAGGGCCAGGAACTTCCAGCTGGTAGAGGCCACCAGGTATAGTGATGAAGATTTATTGTTTGCAGAAGTCAACTAAGCACCTGAATGACTAGGTCTGGGTTAGGCCCCAGAACCCACCTTAACATGCTGTTCAGGAATCCCAGCTCTTGTGGGTCACAGAGCACAACACTGGTGTGGAGAGAATCGCAGGCACCAGGACCAAGACTGCCTTGGCCTAAATGCAGTTTGTGGTGAAGGGGCACCATCTCTCTGCTTCAGTTTCTCCCTCTACTAGTGACGAATACTTTGGTGTGGGTGAGTTTACTGAGAATGGCTCACAATTCTCACAGGGCCTAGCTCACAATCAGAGCATCATCAGCCTCAATGCTTATTCCTCCCAGGCCCTCTTTTTCAGTCTGTTATTCTCCCTTTCTCCCGTCCGAGTCTGTCCTTGCCGTCATAGGCCCTGTCCTCCCTCTCTCCTTTACATGCCCAGCTGTGACACAGCCACCAGCAGCTGCCTGTCTTTTCATCATAAAGAATTAATCTCCTCTCATTCTGAGGCTGAGGCAGCAAAAGAATGTGCTCCCACAGCTATTAATAAGCAGCGCGTTTTACAATGGCTGAGGCTCCTTTGTCTGTTAGGCCTGAAATGTGTCTAACTTCACTGTCTTGATGAAGTCAGCCTTGGTAATTACTGTAATTCTGCAGCCCTGAGCAGCTCAGCTTGAATGCTATGACTTTTCCTTCTGAAACCTAATAAGAGCCACTTTGATTTTACGCATGCATGCACACGCACATGCACGCATGCGCGCACGCACGCGCGCACACACACACACACATCCACAGAAAGGTACAGACATACAGATTCTTCATTTATCAAATACAGTATTTCATTTCTTGAATTTGCTGGATAGTTGCAATATGTCTCCCTAGATACTAATCCAAAAAATTATTTTCTTCATCCAGGTATGGTGGTACACCCCTGTAATCCCAGCACTGGGGGGGCTGAAAACAGGAGGATCCCTACAAAGTCAAGCTGTACAGTGAGACCCTGTACATACACACACAAAAAAAACCCTAAAATGTATTTTAATGTGTCTCTGATCATAAAGAGGAGCGATTTAAAAATGTGAATACTTATATTTTAAAAGTGTATTGTAGAAAAAGGTATAATGTTGTCAACCTCCTCAAAATATTCCTCCTTGCTTGGATCACACTTGTCTGATCCTTCTTGCTGCCTTTTGAAGCAGTTCTGGGCGTCCTCTTGCATGAGTGTTTAATTAGGCTGCCATGATGTCCTTAATCAATTTAAATGTTTACTTTCATGGTTATTTGACGTGGGGAAGAGCCAGAACTTGCAGAGTGCCAGATTTGGTGAATAAGATGAAGACACTCGTGTTTTCTGACCCACCTTTCCCACTGGATGGTACTAGCAGCAGCATTCACTGTATTTTTTATTATGCCTCATAAAAATACTCACAAAAGAGGTCTCCCAGAACTGCTTCAGAAAATGGCAAGCACATTGGAATAAGTGCTCAGAGTAGGAGGCAGAAGTTTGAGGGAGGTTAGGGTAATGTGTCTTTTGCTGTTATACATTCTTAAACTTAAACACTCATTGTGTATTTTGATTTAGTCAAGTATATTTAAGGTGATTTAGGAAAATACCAGTGTCAGAAAAATCTCAAACTGGTCATATTAGGACAGAGAAGTGCTACAGAGACATAAAATTAAACCAGAGGCAAGGTGCACAGGCAAAATGTGTGCTAAACAGCCTGTGCAGGCTTTGCAGATGATCTTTAGCTGCTTCCCACAGCCAAGTGACAGGGAAGCAAAAATTATTACAGGTGTCTCAGTCCTTATAAGACCAGAGCCAACCAGAGTCAAAAGAGAACAACTTACTCTCTCAAGGCACATGGATGTGTCACCCACAGGTCCTTCTAAGAGGGAATCTTTGCAGCAGATAAGTGTTTCAAAGCTCCCAAGAGACACACCAGAGTTTTCTTGTAATACCTCTCAGGGCAAAATACAGATGCATCACTGCATTTTCACAAAAAAAACCTTTCTGTGAGGAGTTGGAGCAGTAGCATTTATAGGGTCTATGGTCTCTGGCTTTCTCCAGTGACAAAGCAGTAGAAAGGCTGAGGCGCTTCTCTGCTGAGCCTCAAGACATTCACATTGTTATCAGGAGTAATAGTGTATCAGTCAGTGCTTGCTACAGAGACAGACTGAATGAACGATGTACAAATGTGAGAATTTTCAGGATTCGCTTACAACAGCTGCTTGTAGAACTGGGTATGCAAAGTGCAAAAGGCCTATCCATGTGCTGAAGAGCCAAAGGATCTGATCAAAGTCCTGGGGTTTACTTTAGTGTTATGTGTGAGCTGGTAGCAGGAGGCAGATGGGTCTGAGCTGGAGGTTACAGAGTCGGTGCTGGAAGCCAGGAGATGACGTCCAAGGTGAGGGTGGAGCCTGGAGCTTCTCCAAGTAAGCCCTCCTCCTTCCTTTTCTTTGATTCCATTCAGGTGGCTCACTCAGGCTAGCACACCCAGGCTGGCACATCCACGCTAACACACCCAGGCTGACACACCCAAGTTGGCATGCTTAGCTTGGCACACACCAGGCTGGCACACCCAGGCTGGCATACACCCAGGCTAGCACACCTAGGCTGGTACACCGAGGCTGGCACACCCAGGCTGGCATATACCCATGCTAGCACACCCAGTCTGGCACACCCAGGCTGGCATGCCTAGCTTGGCACACTGAGGCTGTCACACAGCCAGGGTGGCATACATCTAGGCTGGCACACACCAGGCTGGATCTTCTGTCATCAGCAAATCCCAGTCAGCCACACCTAGAACTATGCTGATCCAGTTTAGTAGTGTTTCTTTCTTAAGTGGATGAAGTCAGCTAATTATCAAAAATATCTGTTCTTTTAAACAAAAATAAAGTCATTTATTGCTACATTTTAGACACACATAATGATCACATGCGTCATGTGGCATTTGTAGCTATGCACCATATGTCTTGGGTGTTCTTTTTCCCTCCCCTCTTGCCTCTCAACCCCTCTTTAGTTACAAAATTTGTTTCCATTTTTCTATTATTTTTTCTTTTCCCTTCCTTCCTCTCCCTCTCTTAGTTCTCTTCCCATGTGACCACTTTTTTCTGCAAATAGCTCTTCTTTAAGAAAAGTTCTGGCCCTTTCCTCCCTTCTAAAACAGATATGCAGGCAGCTGATGCCAGTCCACTGAAACTGACCCGAGATAAAACTGACGGCCACTTCTGACCTGGAGCATTAGAGATGTGGGTCCACTCCTGGTGAGCTCACTAAGCGAATTGGGGTGTTCCCCACATCACCTGTCTCGCCACTTACACACCGTATACATTCATATGCATATGTGTGTATACATAGTACATGTACACATGTATGTTTCAATGCTGAGTCTTCTGACTATAAATCCAAGCACTAGGAAGATGTGTGGAGCTGTTTTGTTCCTTCTACAAATGATGGGTGTTTTTTTTTTTTTTTGAGGAACCAGGGATTGAACTCAGGCACTTGTGCTTGCCAGGGAAGTTCTACTGAACCATCTCCCCAGCCCTGATGGGTGCTCTTGATGAGGCCCCAAGATGGCCCTTTGCAGCTCCACTCTGCTTCTTCTCCTGCCTTTACTGGGCTGTAGGCTGTCACTTCTAGTAGCTGTAAGGGACCTGCCTCTGTTGCTTTCCACTTTTTGAACCTTCAGTGTCACAAAAGATCAAATTAGAAGCACCCAAGGCTTGCAATGGCTATACTGGTGTGAACAGCAAAAGTTCCAAGAACTCTAAGGAGGTCTTACTAAAGGTATGTTCTGGCAGGTCTGTTTGGTCCCAACAGAGGATTCTTTGAATTTCCTGAAATTCGGGCTGTGCCTGGATGTGGTGCACATTTTAGTTAAACAAGATAACTGACTCTATCTTAATAGTGTCTCTTACTTTTTGAATTCTCACTTTTTAAACTCATTCTCTGCAAACCCAGGAAATGAGGAAATTTAGATAGAAAAGAATATTTTATATTTTTTTTGTCACAGTCACCTGCCCTCTGCTTGTGTATAGGCTCACTTTAGCTCAAGCTATTTGTGAGCTACTACTTGGAAAACTGGGATCTGAGAAAGCAGGTCACCCAAAAGCACAGGAATATTCCCATATCCATGCATCCTATCTCAGCTCTGTTACACTGCGGGTGAGGATGTCCTTAGTTCCACACTAAGAAGTTTCTGCTTGTGATGAACTGTCACTGGGCTGCCTGGTCACGTGCCTGCAGAAGGCTTCTTGTTCCTGGCTCCAGCCTCTCCTTCTGTTCACTGCAGGATGTTTTCTTCTCAGCTAGTCAGCCCAGCATCCTGTCCAATCCAGACAGCGCCCAGGGAAGGTACACTATTGCTCAAAGGCCTGGCATGGTCTGAGAATCAGGAAGCACAAGGGGTTTCTCTATCCCCTGTGCACTCAAGGGGCTGCAAAGAACACACACGTGTATGCGCGCGCACGCACACACACACACACACACACGGACACAGGCACGGGCATGGGCACGGGCACACACAGACGCATGCATGCAGGAGGGAACTTTTCATCTCTTGTTAATAATTGGGCGGTCTCAATGCCTTTTCATGTTGGCACAGCCTCACTATGAAATGAAACCGAGACGCTGGGGCACTGCCCATCTAGCCATGGTTCTCTTGGATAAACAAGGAAGTATAGTTCCTGCCTCCCAAACAACTTAATTTTCTAACATCCAAGCTATACCCATCCACTGAACAAATATTAACTGAGAGCTGGTTCTGGGCTACAATTTCCAGACCCTGAGATAATTAGGCGAAGCTTCTTGCATTTTAGGAGCTCAGAGTTGGAAGGAAGAAGAAAAGCATGGTCAGCTTGCGAGGATGATATAACTCCTCCCCAAACCCCACTTAATTTTTTTACAGTACTGGGGACATGACACAGGGATGCTCTACTCCTGGAGTTGTGGCTCCAGCCTTTTCTACATTTTACTTTGAGACCATCTCTCCCAATTGCAGAGCCTGGCCTTACACTTGTGATCCTCCTGCCTCAGCTTCCTAAGTAGTTGGGATTATGGGCATGCATCCATCAACCTGGCTCCTCCCCCATTTTAAACCCATGTTTTCTGGAACGGAGCTGGATGCTGAGAAACTTCAGGAAAGGTTTTCCATCCTCCCAAATGGCACAGGCCAATCAAGTGCACACTGGCAGCATCTATGCTACCTGACATTCTAGTGTCAGTCACTGCGAGACAGGGGAGCAGAGAGAGGTCAAGGGCAAGGAAAGAAGGCAGGGAGAGGGGCAGCAGTAAGGGAATCTAACAAAGGAAGGTGGAGTAGATATTCAGCAATGGCTATGAATGGATAGCAAGGACTTGATCTGAGAGACATTTAGGGTGAAGAACGAATGGATGTGTGTCTTCAGAGAGTTCAGCCTTGGTTTCCCATGTGGACCATAGCACCATTAATTAGAATGTAATGAGGAAAACCTTTTTCAGTGTCTGAATCTGTACTTAGCTTTCTGGGCTCCATGCAGGGCCTTTCCTGGCTTCTGAGATGCCACATGCTTGCTGGGCCACCTTGGATGAGGTCAGTAAGGGAAGATTCTTGTTACTTGAGTCAATTAGCAAATTTCTGAATGTCTTTGCTTGGAATCCCTACAGTTTCCCCTTTACATACACACTGGGCATGAATTTCTTCAGAGTGTGTCTTTTAGAGGACTCAGGCTTATATGTTTGCTTTATATGTCCCCCTTTTTCTGCCCCCAGTTGGATATTAAATAATGGATGATGTCTTAGGTGTTGTAAAGGAGCAACTCTGACCTGGAGAGTCTCATATGAACCAGACTTCGATATCTGGCTGCAATTGACTTCTGAGCCTGGGGCCTCCCTAAATACATAGACTGAGGGTGACTGGGGGTTTTGAATTCTTTCAACATATATATCTTCCTGTCAAAAGCAGAAGAAACCATACAGTTGCTTCATTATCCTTGGTATACTTTGATAATAACATTCTCTCCCCCTTTCTGAAAAATTTGCTGCAAGTAGAGAGGCAAGTTGGCTTCTTGGACAGATCCTTGAATTAGACAAATGTCTGCCCCACTCTACGCCAATCTACTTGAGCCTCAGTTTTCTGATCTGTAGCTGTGTAAACTGCCTATTAATGGAGGCTATGGTTGCTTTTCTGAGCCAAAGCAAAATGCGCCTTTGCAGTTAGGATGATTTAGGGTTGAACAGGAATCTCTGGGAGTGGATTAGAATGAATGTAATTATCTCTGCTAAATGTGCAGTGGGACCCAAGTCCCTTTAGCAATCTTTTCTTCCCCAGTATGAAAAGTGATATGATTAAAGTCAATACTTTAATAAAAGGTAACATCACTGAAGTGATAAAATGAGGTTACACCTCTCCACGGAAGGCTACATTAGAGTCCAAGAAGGCTGACCTTCTCCTTTCATGTCTTCTGACCTTCTCCTCTCTGATTCACTTCCTGTCTCTCATCTCACTCCTAATGAAGAAGATGAGCTTAAATTTCCTCTAATCCCTTCCCCTTTCCCTTCTCATCCTTCCAAATTGGTCCTTAATTAATGAAGCAAGGCTTCCATGGAGACTGAAGAATCTTGGTTATATTTCCTAGGTTCCATTAGGCCAAGGGGAAAAATTACTTCACAGTATCCCTTATCTAAATCCTTCAAGAGCTAGTGGCTGAGTAATAAACTCTGATTCACTGAAGAAAACACATTTCTTTTTTTTAATCAAAGCAGCATCTGGTAGACCTCCTGCAAGGCGAGGCTGTCCCCATGAAGATGACTGCTGGGCCCTGAGAACAATCGCTACTAATCAGAGGGGACTCTGAGCTCAGCCAACAACAAAGTGGCAAAATGAGAGAGGTTGCTTTGAAGACGTGTCTGCTGTGCGGAGAGGAAAAAGGAAAACTCACTGTGGCATAGGAGGGAGCCCTCTTGGTGCAGATTTGGAAACCAAACAAGTCAATTTGATCGATGATTCTGAAGACATCACTCTTTCTTTGTTGAGATTTGCACAAAAATAGCAAAATACTCATTCACAAAACACTTTGGTGCCAGGCATGGTGTTTCATCCCTGTATGAGCTGCAGGCCAGCCTGGGCTCCAAAGTGAGTTCAAAGCCAGCCTGAACTGCATGTGAAACCCTGTCCCACGAAGACCAACAAAACAAAACACACTTTTGTACACATCTTGGATACTCAAGACACCCTATGCAGACAGCAGAAATACTCTGATTTGTAGAAGAAAAGGTGAGGGGCTTCAGGGCTTCACAGTTCTGCAGCCACAAAGTGGAGCAAGCGGTACCTGAACTCTGAACCTGCTCCCTTGTGCTTCCTACTGGAGATGCTCTCATAGGGAGAGTTTAGGGGCGGCATTTCCAAAGACATTTTTATGAGCAAGAACATACAACAAATTTCTCTTCTGCCTCTCCCCAATCAAGCTGACTTCCAGATACAGCAAATGGTACCACCTATCACCGCTCTGCCTACCCTCCTGCCTTCCCATCCCATCTGCCGCTGGCCAGTTTTCTTGGCCTGTGGCTTCTCTTGCTGATGCTGCCTGTGCAGTGGCTTGGAAGGACCAGGGCATCCTGGACACATCTGGCAACCATGCACACGGGGATGGGACTGCAGGGTGCTTGGTCCCCAACTCCAGAGGATTCCTCAGAGGTAGGTGCTCTGCACTGTTTCACATTATACCCAGGGGATGACTTCTAGCTCCACCCAGGAAGCTTGCAGGATTGTGGAACCTTTCTCATCTCACTTGCCCATCCCAGATACACATCTTGCACTTGAATTCCTGTCTCTGGGTCTCCTCATTGGTGAGACTACTGCTCACTTTATTGTTATTTCCAGCCTCACTTGCCATAAACTCTGCAATCGACCTTGCTTTTTCATAGGCCCAGTGTTGCAATTGCTGTACTAGTGGATACCAAAGCACCCTTCATTCCCAAGCCTTTGGAATCACTGTGCACTTCCTTCAGGGTTTTGCTAAAATCCACCTCTTGCATATGCCTTTCCCCGGGAACTTCCATGTGGGTCCCTTCGCTGGAGATTTGGTGACATTTTCCCACAGTAAACTGTGTCATATATTGGCCCCAATTCTTTTTTCATCAATGCCATCTGTTTTCCTCCTAAATGATCTTTAAATTTCTTTGGGGGTCATGGTCACAATCAGTGTTGGGCTCATAAACTATTTAACAGCTGATGCTGAAATAAAGGATTCACTTATGAACATATATGTTTATGATATCTTTTACTGACATGGAGAATGTCTGATAGGCAATTCACAAATGATAACAAAATACAAAACCCTCTCACTGTTAAGCCTAAACAGTTGATTTGTTCCCAGAGAAGGCTTTTGCTGATTCCCGCCAAACTCTCTGATCTATGGCCAACCTGTGGATATAATTCAATCATGATTTGACAAATTGAGCTGTATCCTAATCTAATTACTTCTTACCCAAGAAATCTGGTGCTATTAAATCTGAAGTGGGATATCTGACCCGTGGTAAAACTATTTCTTATCCTCAAACTCTATTTGGCAAGCTATAATCTCTGCTACAGCTCTCAGCAGGGCAACTTTTAAAATTTAATTTGCATGATTCACATTTTTCTCCATTACTTTTTAAAAGTGTTTTAGATGATCCCAAGAAAAGAACAAATCAAGCCCTGGTTGTAGCGTTTTCTAGTTTCAGTGATGTGAAGACTTAGTAAGGCTAATTGTAAGCTATGCAGTGATGTCACCTGTATGTAACTTAGACATAATGCATGGTACCACTCTGTTACATCACACTTTCACTGTCTGAATAAATGCAATTAGCCTTAAGAGCATGGATAGTTCACTGTAGTAAAACAACAAAGAAGTGACAACATTGTATTTTAATTAACTTAGATTTCAACCAGCATTTAATGTATAAGTTGACATCATTTAATATTTTATACAGTAGTTCTGTAGAATGAATGGCTTACAAAAATTCCTGCTATTTAATAATCAGGTCTTGTGAGCTGGTGTTCCCAGTTCCCTGACACCCCAACATCAGTTTTATAATTTATGGTGTCTGCCATGGTGTGCAGTGTAGAAGGGGCTTTCTGAACACTGTTGTGTGAGCAATTTTGGTTTTCAGAAGGGCAGATAACCAAACAGCTTGAGAAACTCAGCTCTTGACAGAGAGGTAACTCTACAAGCCTGTGGAGGTTCACAGCCTCATGTCTAAGGTTGTGGCCTTGCCTACTTGCTCTCTACCCAAAGTGTGCTGCGTTCTTCAGGTATTGCTTTGCTTTCTGATGAGGGTCTCAAACTCGTCCTCCAGATGTGACCATCAGGGTTGTCTGGAGTAAGCCCTGGCCTGTTTCTCGTGTTGCAGCATATGCTCATTGGCCACACGTCCTTTCAGCTGTGTCAGGGGACGACACAGTTGGGGCTGCAGGGCTCCCTTAGAAGCTGCTCTCCAAAAGTTAGGAGAATAGGGCTGGGCTGAAAGGCAGTGACAGATGCATGCATGGAGATACTATGAGCCCAGCTCCCGCACCAAGCAGATGTGTGTGGGTGGGCAAACTGTTGAACCTCCCTGACCCTTTACCTCCTCACCTCCCATGATCAGATAAGCTGTGTGGGGGTGCAAGCAGTGAGACAGCATGCCCATCACCCATTCTTTACCTGGCTTACTGCAGAAAAGCAGGGAAGAGAAGCAAAGAGTTAGAAGCGTGCAATTTACAGAGAAGGAACTACCACCACCTAATTAAAAAAAAAAAACCCTTTAATATATAATTTTGTTATTGTTCACATCTCATTATGTGACTTTGCTTAGGTTATGCTACTGACATTTTTCTCTTTTGGCAGTGGGGTAAATGCTACCATCTACTTCCTATGGCGGCTGTTAGGATTAAGTGAAATATGATGCATAATAAAATGCTTGGAGTGTGTCCCATATTCAGCGTGCATTGATGACCTTGCCGATTATTACATCATTACGGTCATTACCCTCTGTGCACATCCTTCTGTGCTCTGCCACATCCACGCTCCCTTTCTTGTGTTAAGCCACTGAAAACCCTCGGGCAGGCTTGGCAGGTGTTATTCTCGCTCTTCCTCCTGAACTCCAGCAGCTCCTATTATCTGGGCTTTTCACTTGGCAATTAATCATGGAGAGCTTCAGGACGGCTTTTCTGTCATTGTCAGAACCTGGCATTCTAATCTTTCCTTGCTACCCTATGCTTTTATTACCACTTTCCCTAAGCAGGCACCAAAACCACTGGGGGTGAAAAACATGGCCATAGTCTGTTGCTTTTTATAGACCTGGCATGCCAGCCCAGGAGCAAGCACAGCACTTGGAAGTACTGAGGATAACCTGGCAGAAGGGGGAGGAGGAAGACTTACAGTTAAGGTTTCCCACTTGAGCTGGTCATTAAGTGCTATGGATGGACATAAAACTGAGCATGTCTGCCTCTGCCTTTAGGAAGCTTATACTTTGCTGGGAAAGATGCACAAGAGAAAGATATCTTTATGTCAGAAGCACAGGGTGCTGGGAATACAAAGGAAAGACCTAAACTGGAGCCTGAGGTATCCAAGAAATGAGAGATAACCAGAGCCCTACAGAAGGATGCAGAAATAAACTTATGGCAAGGCTTCAGCCTATGGATTCTGGGAAGGGTTCTACTGAGATACTGACTTTACACAAGTCTCGAATAGCCTTCTAGAACATTCTAGAATGATTTCCCCTAGGTATATTTTACCAGGTGGGGAAGCAGACATATAACCATGTCTTTTTTCTCAATAATTTTTTTTATTATTTTCATTTTTTAATAGATTGCAAATTGAAAATAAATTATTTGTAAACATAAATGAATATAACAATAAAAATTGTCCAAAATAAATAACCATAGCTTTCGTACTTACAAAACTAGAGAAGGTGAGTTGTATGGCATCCACTATCCAGGACGCTGCTGAATCTGAGTCCCAGGAACTGTACTGGCAGCATTGGCCCTGAACCTTCTCAGCCCTACACTGTCACAGTAGAATAGATCATAACGGAAGCATTTACACCAGTGAAGGCAAATGCTACATGCAGACTCTTCTTTCCCAGGGCTGGCTGCCGAAACATCCACCGGCATCCCATCACATATATTTCCACTTGAGGGCTTTCTTGGATCCCTTGCACAAAAATGTAACCATGTAAGTTATTTGTTGTTTCATTGAAGAGGGTCCACTGTGCTGGGTCTCTCTTACCCACCACTGTGAGTCTTCCGAGCCCTTTCCACACTCCAGCCACTGCAGCTGGGACCAGTGCCACACAGACTTTGCCTGACTTAATGTAGGTGTGACCTGATGGCACCCAGGGCCTTGTGTGTCCCTTTGCTTCACCCTGAAGCTTCTCTGATGTGACAGTGAAGCCACTGCTCCCATGCATTCACACCCAGAGACCTAGGGGTTTGTTCCTGTGGGGTCACCCTGGACTAATCAGGAGTGATAGTTAATGACAAATCTGCCTCCTTTAGTTGCCCTGGAGGATGGCTGTAGGATGTGTCCCCAAGTCTGCCAAGGACCAGGATCAAACACCCCTTCTCACAGGAGCTGCCTTTGGGTGCACATCCTTTCTTCTCTCCCTGGTTTATTTCCTTCTCCCTCATGCTTTCTTCTGGGATTATTTTTGTTCTAAATTTCTGTGTACTGCCTATATGCCATGCTGTTTTGAGGGAATCCCAGACTGACACATCCTCTCAGTCTGTTGACACCTGTCCATCAGTTCCAGTACTATCTGTGCTAACCACAGTGATAAGTAGATGGCCCCTGGTGGATGGAGAGCCAGGGCAAGTGTGGCCTCTTTTAGCCTGGCCTGGTGCCACCAAATCTGGTCATGCTTTGCTGTCATGGGAAGTCTTGGGAACTGATCTCCACATGGTATTGTCATTAACTGATGGACTGATATAGAAAATTACTCTTCCTCCACATTCTCCACATTAAGACAACAGGGCTTTGACACCTGCACACGTGATGTCCCCAGCACAGGGTGGGGAGCAGCAAAGTTTTGATGAGTGAATGAAGCAAGCCCTTAAAAGAATGCTTCTGATCATCTCAGAAGAGACATTCATTCCATAGCCACCAGTGGGTGGGTGGTGGCAAACTAAATTCCTGAAAAGAGCCAGGGCCACCCAAAGCTTGAAATTAAACAGCACTGGCAAGGAAAAGTGAAACTATTAAGTCTATATTAAATCCAAGCTCAAATTTCTCCTAAATTCAAAATATTTGGAATCTCAAGTGTCATATTTCCCAACACTGCAGACACAAACACTTGCAATGCATCGAGGGACACCACCAACATGATAAACCAAAATGGCATCGATGTCACACGCAGAAGGAGGATGCAGGAAGGCTGCCATTGTGGAGGAGAAGACAGTGAAAGTCAACCCGCGAGTGATAGGTTGGCAGAGGATACTGAACCATGGCAGCCAACTGGAAACCAGAGCAGGGAGATGAATGGAGATGCATCTCAGAGCAGGCGAGCAGAACAGGTCCGTTTGCTCCCAGGAGCTTTCTGCAGGGAACATCTGAGGAAACCTCTATGTCAACATTTTAAGTGCCGAAACAAAAATAATGTTAAAAATCTGGCAAAAAGAAAAGGTCAGCAAGTATAACTTCAGATATTTCCCCTCAGCTGTTAGGTTTTTTTTCCTTGATGTTGCCCTATATTGTTTTCAATTCTAGAGGCAAAAGATGCATTGCCAATAAATTTAAGAGTTCTATTCTCTCCTCTCTCTCTCTCTGCCATAGGAAAATTACGCAGCACCTAAAACTTGCAATTTTCCTTGTAAGTTTCCAATAAGATAAAGCCTACTGTGTCCAAGGTAGGTAATAATTTTATTTTATTTATTTTTTATTTTTTTGTGGTACTGGGATTGAACTCAGGACCCTGTGTTTGCCAGGGTCCTATTATTCTACTGAGTTATCTCCCCAGGCCCTAGGAATAATTTTAAATGGGTCTTTGTATCACTATATAAAGCAGACTGAAAATCCTCTTATTTGCCATTAATGTTTCTAAATGATCTCTCTCCTAAATGAACTTGCAACTCTTCGTAATATTGTCTGTTTATGGTTACTTTACCACCATTTTCCTTGAAAACGTTTAACCTTTCTATCTCTGCAGAGCCTCACTCCAGGCTTAGAGGAGCAGCTACTCAGTGAAAGCAAATTGGCTTAAAATGACAAAACATATTTAGTGCAATGGAATGTGAATTGAAAATAATAATTCCTTCACTTAAAAAATGAACCAGAGAAGGAATTCATATAGTGCATGAATAAAATTTATGTCATATTTCTTTGCTTCAACTTCTTATATTAGTTAGAAAGAAAAGAAAGATCGATACTGTCTCTCCCTGGGAAATCTGGGAAGTTTTATGGATTGAAGCCCTAAGCCCAATCTGAGAGTAAGCATGTTTAGAAACGAGGTATGGGGAAGGCAAGTAGGGTTGGAGGGGGGCTCTCATGGTGGGACTGGTGCCATTATAAGAAGAGGCAGCAGAAGTTCAAGCCTCCTCCCTACCACAGGAAGATGCAGCCAGAAGCAGCCATCTACCACCGGAAACAGAGCCCTTATCAGAACCCACATCAGCCCATCCCTCCATCTTGAATTCCCAGCCTTCACAGCTGTAAAAAATACATTTCTATTTCTTAGGACACCCGATCTATAGTATTTTCTTCAGGCAGCCTGAGCAGGAAGGAAATGCAACAAGGAGCTCAAAATAATGTTTAAAACTAGAAGCCATTAAACATAAAGCAGGATATAAATAAATTTAATCTTGGAACAGATAAACCACATTGACAAACCATTGATGCCTTTAATGAAATAGGAGAGCAATCAGTCACACTAGGAATAAGAAAGAGTGGCAGAAAATAATAGACACGGAAGTGTTTTTAATGGGGGCATGCAGTTATTTTGTTATGTGCTAGTAGAGTTTAAACAAAGGAGCAGTGCACAATTGCTTCTAAAAGTAGCTGATCTTCAAAGAGCCAACCTCAAAGACGAGGTGGGCTGGTTCCAATTCCTCGGTGATATATTTGGACCTCTGTGTATGTGTTTTCCATTTTTGAATACTTTGGCTCAGTTCAATGCTTGGCTTAGAAAAGGTCAATAGTACAGCTACTATTAATTTTAGTACTTATTAAAAAGTTAACATATTTAATTTCACTCCCACCAATGCAGGCCCAAAAGGACTGTGTTACATGTGTTCACTACTTACTGTATGTGTGTTTTCAAAATTACTTTAAGAGGCAAATGCACTTTAAAGTCTTGGACTTAGAATGGAGGAAAAGTATCCAAGAATAAAGACAGAACTTAGAAGGCAGAGATCATGTTTCCTGTGTGTTTGCCATATATCCATTATAATTCACCCAAAACTAACCGAAGAAGGAACTTGAGTTTAGTGAGGATAAGTTTCTCACCAACATCCTGTTTACTAATAGGCAGGTCTGAGACTAAAGTCAGGAGGCGTCTGTAAAGAACAGAGGTGCGTCACTGTGAATGAAATTTTTAGGAAACGGCCGGCCAAACAGCTCAGCAGATTAAAGCACCTGCAAGCAGGGGCTGGGGGTTCTATCCCCAGACCTGCCTTGCTGTCCCCACCCCCAGGGTGCACTGAGATGGCGACTGAGACTGAGCATGGTGGCACGTGCCTGTAATCCCAGCTCTTGCAAGGCTATAAACAGGTCAATCACTACGAGTCTGACCTAGTGGTGAAACCCTGAACACACTGTACACCCCTCCCTAAAATAAAATTTAAAAAAAAGAAATTTTTTAGGAAAGGAATTACCACACATTGAAAGCATCGCATCACAAGGGTAGAAGGCATGATCTTTCCATCCTTTGGATGCATTCATTCATGACTGATTTATTTTATCAGCACTTCTCTTGGTAGAGTCCATTTCTACCTTGTGTAGCTTGTTGAGCATTTTATCTTTGCCCACTAAATATAGTTCTATTTTTCATTTTGGTTTTAAATTCTGCGTGAAAGCACTTATGAATCTGAAAAGTTTAGCGATTGAATAAAACATAGCTGTTGAATTTCATCAAGTGTCTTGGCATTTATTGAGGCAGATACAAAATGTTTTTATGAAAATGTGATAAATCACATAAATAAGTCAGCTCACTATTGTCCCCTGACATGCACAGGTGAGGTTAATTGCTGAAAAGTGACTATTATGTATTTCTTATTTCAAATGTGGTTCCTGCTTTTTTTTTTTTTAGATGAATAGAACACAAAGAAAGGAATAAGATAAAGTCATCAGCCAGCAACGTCTACGGTTATGTATGACTTTTAACTTCTAGTAGGGAAAATTTTAGTAAGGAATATGCACACAGCCTTCTATATCTGCAGCCTGGACCAACTATAGAAGGAACATCCTTGAAAAACAATTATGTCCTCGTTGAACACAGACAGAATGTTCTCGTATTCCTTGAACAACACAATATAATGACTATGCACAGAATTTACAATGTAAAACAATCTAGAGCTTACTGCAGGGTGCACATAGGCTATATGCAAATACAACTAAATGGCTAAATACAAGTAAAATGAGCTATGGCACTTTGTAGAGGAGACTGAGGACCTGTGGTTTGGCCATCTATGTGGGTCAGTCCCCCTTGCTGTCTGGAGCCAATCCCCTTGAGTAACAAGAGACATTGCAAAGAAACTTGGAAGGTTTTAGCCAAGCAGTGCTGAGGCCTGAAAGAACTGATTACATTATATGAAAGCACATGCATCAGAGTTAAGAAAACTGAATGACTTTGGCCTGAAATGCCTTGGCTAATAGCTTTTCAAAAAAAAAAAAAAATCTTGCTTCCCCAGGAATCCTTAAATGGGGTGAACATTACCGTGAGGCCCGGTGAAGACAGGAGCACACTGAGGGTTACCCTATAGACAGGTGGTTCTTGCTCAGGCCTCTAGGCTGGGAAGGGCAGTATCAGAGCCAGGCAGGGGCAGGAATGACCAGTGTGGTTCACTCCATGCAGTCTCTGCCAGTGGGGAAGACCAAGCCAACTGCTGTTGAGAGCTGGGGCAGGGGAGGGAGGACCAGGCCTGCTGTCTGGGACAGGGTGTCTAAAGGACAGCATAGTCCAGTGCTCTGACATGAGAACAGGCAAACAGATCTTGGCACAGGAACTAGATAGAACTCAAGGAGCAATCTTTAAAATATGATTCTGTGTCTGGATAGGAGTTAAAGGAGAAAATACAGCAAACACTAAAAGGTAAGTGGCAGGAGGCGGGCCTAACACTCGCTGTCTTGTTTCTGCACCTCAAGGTCCCACCAGCCCCATGCCTCCAAGCCCTCCTGCTCCCACTTGGCTCTTTGCTCTCTCACCCCAACCCTCACTGCTCCCCTTGAACCTGTTGCCTCTGTATCCACGAGCTAAGGAATAAATCTATGAAGTGTGATCAAAGGATACATATTTACATTTACTACAAATCTATTACAATAAAGGTCACAGTTTCTTTACCCTTTTCAAAATCTTCGCCCTGGCTCTGAACACACTCACCACGTGGCTCTTGTCCCTTTCTGAAGCTGCTCTGGAAGCCCTTCTTCCCAAGGGTCTCTGCTTGCACTGCATTGCTGCAGCTGTCCTGACATCTTGAATTGATCCAGAATGTTTCCCTTCAAGTGTCCTTTTAGCTTGGAGGATGAGTCAGAAGCTGTGGGTTGCCAGGGGACGGGGTGGATGAAGACGCACTGTAACAGCTGTGTGAGTCCGTCCTGCCACTGCATGGCGCCTGGCAACAGCGTTCACTGTAATTTTGATCACACCTTGTAAAGACACTCAGGAAAGAACACTTCCAGAACTGCTTCAGAAAGTGGCAGGAACAAGAGAATAAACGTGCTAGAGGAGGTGTGTGTGTGGGGGGGGTGGGAGTATGTTGAGGAGGATTAATTGCAGTGTGTCTTTAAACATTCCCTGTATATTCTGCGGTTCCTCTCCCTTGCTCTTGACAATACTGGTCCACAGAGCAAATAGCTCTGTGACTGTGAATCCATATTCTTCCTAAAGCATCATAACAGACTCTGTGTAGAGCTCACAGAATTACAGCAACAATAAAGGAAGTAAAATCTATAGCTTCACCCTAAGACCACCTGTCCGGCCTGTCTGTATGTTTGCTGTGGCCTTGATCCCCACCAAGGTGAGTAACATTTGGATCCAAGAGAGGGTGGTACACAAGGGCGTAGTGTCTCTGAATGTCACCTCCACACTGCCCAGCACAGCCTTGCAGACAGGAACACGGAAAGAGAAGTGCCCATTTGGGGACATCCCCCTGCCAAGCAGCGACAGTGCAGTGAAACTCGAATTCAACTAGTTGTGATTTGTACAGCTTTGTACAACTTCAGGGCAAGACCAAGAGAGAGTTAGGGAGGTGCGGACCCTGACAGTGGAGTGCAGGGGTTAGCGCCACCACCTTGAGTAGGCAGCAGCTCTCCTCATTTCAGTCCTCTGACTTACCTGGAATGTGAGCAGAACTCAGAGGTGGAGTGAGCACCGAGCTAGCACTGGATCAGAGGGGCCAGGCGCAGCCTCCACAGGCTCATTTTCCCCAGCTGGTGTTTGTTGTACAAACTCTCTGACAGTTACCACATATGGATGTGCTGGGAAGCTGGGGAAATGGCATATGTTTTGGAAGAGAAGTAGAAGGAAAGAAATAGGCTAAAGTTTATACCAAGCACCCAACCCCTGGCATTTACAAACTTGTATGTAGCTGGCAGCTTGCACATTGCTTGCAATAGACTCTGGAATAGGCAAGATGATCAAAGATTATTTCCATTTTACAGAAGCTGAAAACTAAGACTTGAGATGCAAAGTCTTCTGTCGGTAATCAAAGAAAGTAGGCACTGATGATTCAAGGTTGTGAAAGCCAGTCTTTTCCCATGTGAATCATGAAGTCTCAAGTCCCAAAGGGGGACAACCAGAGAGAAGGGCCTGGTACAAAGTCACTCCCCTCCTGGAGGGCACTGAGACCTTGATAAGGTGTCATGTCTTGGCTCCACCACTTCTTGGCTGTGTGGCCTTATCTCAGTCACTTACCCCTGTCTCTGAGCCTCAGTCCACATCTGTAAAATGAGGGGGATAACAGTTCCATTCTTACAAGACCGGCCCATGTCTAGGTGAACCAATGGATGTCCCATGCTTGGCAGGGCATCCTGCCTGGCTCAGGGCCATCCCCCTGCTCCAGTCACTCCGGTTACTCTGTCATTTGTCCAGGGCACCTGCTGCCAGATGCTCCCTTGGCGTTCATTAAATGACTAACAGGAGCGTGGTGCTTTCCTGGCAGGCCTTCCCCAAACAAGCTGACACTTTAGCAACCAGAGCTGAGATAGCTGGAGGCTGGAGGAAGCAAACAGCAGCATGTGTTTATCTTTCATGCTGGGGAGAGCTTCTGCTCCCCAGAGAGGCTCTGGCAAGCACTGAGAGCAGAGTGGAAACAAAGCATACCGGTCAACCTGGGCGCATGGCCGCAAAAGTGGGCCAGAAGGAGCTAGCGTGGAAATCTAACAGCAAGATGACAGAGAGGCTGGGTGTCCTGTCCCTGTGCTTCCCCTTCTGAGGTGGCATATTTCCTCTGGGCACTTCCCAGCAGCCCCATGGACTGGGCACACGAATTAGCCCCCGGGGAACTGACAGCTATCTCAGAGGGTGGAGGGCTTCAGCCTCTTCTAGCTTTTTCCCTGTTAACCCTTATGCTAAATTTTGTCTCTTAGCCCATTGCAATTCACTGAACATTTCCACTCATCCATTGCAGCTGATTCACAGCTGGTTACAAGTTGAACAGTTCCCTCCTCCCCTTCCCGAATTTGTATGTTAAAGTCTTAACTTCCAGAATCTCAGAACCTGACCTATTTGGAAACATGGATTTTGCAGATGGAATTGGTTGAGATGAAGACATGCTAGAGCACAGTGGGAGTCAAATCAGTATGACCAGTGCCCCTATAGAAAGAGGAGCTGGGCAAACAGATGCACACGGGAAGAATGGCAATCAAAGCGCAGGAAAAATTGGGCGGTGTGTCTACTCATCAATGAACAGCAAAGACTGCCAGAACCAGCAGAAGCTGAGAACAGAGAGAGATTTGCCCTCACAGTGCTCAGAAAAGTCACTCTGCAGACACCTTGATCCTTATACTCCTGGTCTCCAGAATGGAGAGATTATACTGTACATTTCTGTTGTTTAAGCCACACAGCTGGTGGGCATCTGTTATGCCAGCTGTCATGGCTTGTCCCTAGGAGTCCCCCCTAAGCCTCATGTGGTCAGAGGTGAGACTTATTCAGAAGTGGCTGAATCTTGGAAGGAGTGGCTGATTCACCGTGCAATGCTAGAATCAAGGCTGTGTGATTACTAAATCAGCCCACTGAGGGTTTGGCACTGCCAGAATCCTGGTAGCCTGGGTACAATAAAGGGCAGAGAGAGGCCTGTCTTGTCCCATTATTGTTCTGTTGCTTTCTGTTTGTCATGAACTTTTCTCCCATGATGCTCCCTTCCCATGTCAATCTGTCTTACAGCCAGCCAACAAGAAACCTCTGCAAACCGTGGCCTAAATAAACCTTTCCTCTCCTACGTGTGGCTGTTGGGTATTTTGTCTCAACAGTGAGAAAAGTAGCTAAGACAACAGCCCTAGCAAACTAATACACAACTGCTCTGGGAAATAGGGCCCCTTGTTCCCATTTTATAACAAAACAAGGGACGGAAAAATGAAGTATATGGGTCATGTAGCCAGGAAGCAGAGGGTGAAGAAAGTCAAGCTATGGGTCCAAGTGACTGTCACATCTGATCAGAAGCATGATGAGAGTGTGCCGCGGGTGGGCAGAGGACCCCACAGGTCCTAAGTTCACCGCACATGAACTCACTGGGTAGCACAATGATCCTAGGCAGGACCAGGAGGTAGGGGCAGTATCTCCATTCCCAATGTACTGAACGGAAGCAGAGAGTATTCCAGAAGGTGGGGATGAAGGTGACTCTCACTGCGTGTCTGCCTGCCGGGGCATGACCTTCACCTGCATTCTCTGACTGGGACATGTGCTCTTATATTCAAGCAAACCTTCATCTGCAGCAAAGTGGTCCCTTCTACCTACTTTGATGCATGAGTTAGACTCTGTGATGTACATGCCAGGGCATATATCTTGGAAAATACTTTAAAATGTCCCCTATGGTCTTCTTGTAAATAAGCTACATAAAGTGATTTCTCAACTTCAGTGGCAAAGAGAACATTACTAGGCTTTGGAAGCAGCACAACGCTGGTCCAGATCTTTTTTTAAAATTACAGCCAAGAAAAGCATGCATGGATGCGCTCTCTGGCTCACAAGGAAATCGGTGATATATTTTCAGTCAAGTGACAGGCATGACGACAAGAACAATCATTTTCTTCATAACAGGAATGCATTCAGAGTTGAGCTCCCAGCCTCCTAAGCAGAAGCCCTCAGCTGCAAAGAAACCTAATCCTGCAATGACTGTGGGTTCTCCTGGCTGGGCACCTCTGCAAAGAGTCTCTGACCTCAAAGACCTCAGATTGGGTCAGGGAGATATTTGCTATGCATTAATAACAGCAATAACCAAGTAGCATTTGCTACCTGTCAGGCAATGGATTAAGTACCTTTGCACATTAGGTCATTTTATTACTCCAATGAAGAGCTGAAGGGAAGCACCATTATTTTCACCATTTCCCCAGGTCATTGTCCATGAAGCTACCAATGAGGAGGGCAAGTCCTTGGGAACCAAGAGCAGCCCTTCCTTACTCAGGGGTGGCTTCTACACTAGGAGGGAAGGCGTTTTCACAAAGGAGCCAGTAGCACCACGCTTGAGTCTCCAAAGGAGACGAGGGCATTTGGAGGAGAACAGGGCTGAGGACACAGCATGGTGGCACAGTTAACAGCCTGAGCGAAGGCAGAGGCACAGCATCACAGCTTGCAGTGAGGCTGGAACAACAGGCATATTTGGGCAACTGCGGCAGTTCTACACTCTAGTCTCCTCCCAAGCTTCCCATCAGTCTAGGCTCAGCCTGAGGAGCCCTTTTCCCACTCTCTCTGTGTCCGTTTTGACTCTCCAGTTGCTAGGCCTTGGCACAGGCTCTGACACAGGCCCAGGTCTCAACCCTGCCCAGCTCTCTCTCTGCATCCCACTCCTCTCTACACAGCTATCTGAGGCTTCTCTTCTGCCACCTTGACTGCCTGCTAAGCCAAGATACTGCCACTGCACTATCAAGGCCCACATAGGGGCCCCTTGGAAATATCTGCTGAATGAATGTGTTAGTTTGCAGCTGTTGCTGTAACAAATGATCACAAATTTAATGGCCTAAAACAACACAAATTTATTTCCTTAGAATTCAGTAGGCCAGAAGTCTTTAAAGTGGGCTAAAATCAAGGCATGGATTGGAAGGGCTTATTCCTTTTACAGGTTGCATTTTCAGGCTTCTCCAGATCCTTCTCATTTTGGGGTCATAGCCCTGCAGTGCCTTGTCTTGCTTCTCTAATTCTGGCTCTCTGCTCCCTTTTCCAAGGCTCCCTGCTTTGCAATGAGTCCTTCTGGATGATCCAGGTTAATTCCCTCATCTCAGAATGATCACTCAGAAGAGCGATGTTCCTTTTCCATATAAAGTAACACATCGAAGATGCCAGGAATCAGAGCATGGACATCCCTAGAGATCCAGGACTCAGCTTTCCCACAGGTGAACAAGCTGAGCAATCAGAGCCTCTACTCAGTTGGCCTGTTGGGTTACTAAGTACCAAGGCACAGCTGGGAAATGTGTGTGGGTGGGAGAGTATGTTGAACTGAAAATCTAGGGACCTATTTGAGAAAAGGGAGGATACACAGGGAAGAAAAAATGAAGGGGAAGGACAGGGGATAGATACAGTGTTGCTTCTGAGGCTTCCATGGTATTCTCACCTGAGATCTGGAGGATGGGCTGGGGGCAGTGTCCTCCAAGGCCATGTAGTCAGGACATCAGCCAGGACTGGGGCAAGTGCTGGTCCCCAAAGCTGAGCCACTTCCTCTCTCCCAAGTCCTGCTTCTTCAGTTGTACCTAGCACTTCTTCCTGTCTTTCTCAAAATATAAAGTATGTGTGTGTGTGCACACGTGCACGCATGCACATGTGTTTATATCTGTGTGTGTGTATTCATACACTATCTGCCATCTGGATTTATATAAAATTCACATAGCACACAGTTTACCCATTTAGAGTGGACAATTCAACAGTTTCTAGCACACTCAGATTAGCAACCAATTTTATTTCTCCCCAAAGAAATCTTGTGCCCATTAGCAGCCCCTTATTACCCCTCTGCAAACTCTAATTCATTCTCTCAGCAGTGCTGCTCTGGACTCTGTGCCTGCAGGCTCCTTCCAGCACCTGTACTGTGAGCCACCAAGCAGTGGTTCACACTGGCAACCTGCCTGTCCCACCCACATTTGTTTCCTGATCCCCTCTGCTCACACCCTGCCCTCATTATTCTACTAAAACAGCTTTTGCAGGTTCAGCCCTGGGAGTCCCATCCCAAAGCTTGTTCTCTAGGGGTCTCCTGACTGCTGACAGCAGGGGACCAGAGTCCCTTGTACACAGTCTGTGGATACCTCGCCTTCTGCCTCATTAGTGAGTGGTGGCCATGCTAGATTCTCGGTTTTCCCTCCGCAGTCGGGAAGCTGAAGTCTCTGGCATGAGCCTGGAAGCCACACTATCTTGACCTCCATGCCACCTGTGCCACATGCTCATTTTGTGACCTTCAGCACTTTATCCATCTCTGGGTACCTCCGTCTCCTCACTGTATCACAGTGGAGATAACAGGAGCTACTACTCAGGATAATTGTGCAGATCAAATTACTTCATTAAGGTTAAGGGCTTGGCAAAGTGCTTGGAACATAGAAACCCACTATGCTGTTTGCTAGTTGTATAATTATCTTGCTCCTTCTTTTGTCTATTGAGTGTGTCTGTTACCATTTTTGAATAAGCCGTGTGCATTCAACCCCCCAGGGCTCACACATCTACCACGTTCAATTATAAGCAGGGCTTGGGGGGAATTAAACTTCTCTGTAGTCTCATTTCTATGATCTGTCAGGTAGAGATAATGGTGGTTGGTCTCTGTGTTGGTGGAAAGTTTAAGCAAGTTGGAAAGTTAATCCAACTCATGCATGGAAAGTTAATCCAACTCATGCATGGTAAGTTAATCCATGAAGCACTTAAGACAGTGCCTGGTGTGTAACAAATCCTCCAGGAATGTCAGGCGCGGTATGACCCAGCCCTTTTCCTTGTTGCCTCCCTGTGGGTTTGGGTTATTTGTAAGCATGTCCGCCTGATGCCGCAGGACCCTTTACACCAAGCTTATGCCTAAACTCACCGAGATCTGCACAACGTCTTCTGCCACTGCAAACTCACATGCTTACACCTTGTTTCAGGCTGAAGATCCTTGATCATCTTTGCCTTTTGATGCTCCGTGGTCCATTCGTTTCTAGTGCCTCAGCACGGTTGCTCCTTTGCTGTCATTCTCCTGCGTCCAGATTATCTGGCCTTCCTGTTCATGCGTTGAAAGCTGTCACAGCCTCCTAGCCAGATGAGATGTTCCCAGTCCTGCCTCCCAGCCACAGTGCCCAGTGTGCTATGCTCACCACCACCTGCTTTTTTGAGTGGTGCTAGAAAAATCCTCTCCCTACCCCCGCTGTGACTGGGAAGGAGCCTCTAAATCTTAAAGAATCTAGTTGCCCTCGGAGATAATTACAGTAGTGCCTTGGCACTCATTGTCAACTGGTTGCACGGGGCATCACAGACACACAATTATTCTGGCTAGAACAAGTAACAAGTCACCAAGCAATGGATACTAGCAAGTAGCCTGTCAATAACCAACTAAATGACGAGTACTGGGACAGCTTTTGCACCAAAGTGTGTAGTGTACTAAATGTGAAAGGTTCCAAAGAAGTTGAAGACCAAGTTATGACTGTAAGTGAGGCTCTGTGGACTCTGTTTCAATCTCTGTCTCTCAGCATGGGCCAAGGGATCTGCTCAGGTGCTTGGCCTTACCCTCTTGTGTCTTCCCAGCATGGTGTTGGAGTGAAAGCCTGTAGCTACTTTAGATCTGACTGTCACTCTCCTCTGCCCTGCAGTCTCGCCTTCAGCTCACTCCACTTTCCTTGTCATTGGAGTCTGACTCTGATCTTTCTCTATCAAATCATCCTCTGATCTTGAACAGAGAAGAGGATCTACTAAACATAGCATCATTTTTTCCCCTTCATTTACTCTTTGAGACAAATTTATCTCCATCTAGGATCTGTGGTGGCTTAGAATGGAAAACACAAATGTGATTACTATTAGCATGGACGTTCAAAGCAGGCAACACAGGAGACATTAGGGACACTGGCATCAAGTGTGTTTCCACCTGCACTACAGCCAATGTAAAGAGAAATGTACAGGGAAGGCCATAATTACATAATTTATTAAGAGCCAGAATGCTACAGAAGACACATTACTTCAGGATGATATCATCTCATAGACCAGCCCCAGAACTCTCTGTAACTATAAAAAACATCCTTCTGCAGCTGTCATGTCCACAGAGTAGCCACCACCCACACATGGGGGCAAGCTTCTGACTGTTTGAAATGTGGCTTGTGTCACCAAGGAATTGCATCTTAACTGTGACCTAATTGTAACCTGTTTAAATATTCCCTTGGGACTAGTAGTAGCACATTAGAGAATGGAGTCACAGACTTTTATGTAAATAATGTTCTAAAATACTACAGATAATGTCTTCAAGAGGAGTTTTAGACATAATTAAGCTCTTGAAGCAGCCTGGAATTTCCCATTAAATAGCAGAGGAGTGCAGGAAATTGCAATCAGAGGCCATAGAGATTCAGTCCGGGTGCACATTTCAGAGAAAGCATCCTTCAGAACAGGAGGGCTCTCCAGGAGCTGAGAGATAAATGGTGCTGTGCTTCCTAACCCACTCTCACCGGGACCAATCCTCTCACCCAGGACATTTGGTCCAAGTCCTCTGCCTGGCACCGAGGCTATTGTGATTTGCCTCCATTGATCAAACAGACTTTCTCCCTCTCCTCTGTTCAGTGCCCTCTGTCCCTCCCTTGCTCTAGCTCACTTCTGTGATTTTGTTCACACTGCTCATCCTGTGTGTGTGTGTGTGTGTGTGTGTGTGTATGTGTGTGACTCCAGCAGTTACCAGATAATTTCTGTCCTTCCAATCCCAACCAATCCTTACCTCATCCTTAAAACCATCTCTGACCACTGAATTTTTAAAAACCTTGTTCTCCTTCATGTTCCAAGCCAGCTGAGGTTGAAACTAGCCGCTCCCCCCCATGATTAATCACTAAGCCAGTCTCCAAGTATTCTACAGGGTTTAGTATTGTCTCAGAAATGAACTTGTAAACTCAAGGACAGGAACAAGATGTCTACAACCCCTGTGCACTCGGCATCCTAGAACAGTCCAGGCACACAATGGGTGCTCACAAATGCTGCAGCTGCTTGGTTAGTGATGTGTTCCTAGAACCTTTCACAACATTCACTACTTTTCCCCAGCTTAATGTATAGCTAGCTGGAAGTGAACCTGAGGCTGTGGTCTCCCTGCTCTGCTTTGTGTATTAAATTTATAATAAAGTCAAAGACAGATGGCTAAAAAGAAACCTTAATTGTCTCTGATATTATTAAATCTTCTAGTTTGAGGCCTTAGAGAGGCCAAGAAAATTTTCTTTTAATCCCCATGAGTTTTATATCGCATAAATGGATTTAGAGAGCTGGTCTGAAAAGCAATTCTTGGCAATCATTCACCAAAGGGAAGAGGAAAAAATCATTACAGTCCTACTGCCAAGGTTTGTAAGTAATAAACACTATGCTCTCTGCAAGCCCAGAAGAGCTGTGTGAGCTTGATAAATAGCCGCATTTGCCCAAGTACAGTGCTAAACAGATGTCTGTAAATATGGTAGAAAAGCCTCAGAAAGCTGGTGGGTATCACTGAGGAGTGGCTGTCCCTGATTTCGCAGCCAAACAGGCATCCACTGTCCATCTCCCTCCCATGGAGGACCAGCCTGCTGTCACGACTGATAGTTCCTGTTCTGTTTGTAACTGTATTAACCATCATGGTCTCTTCGAAAGCACTGGTTCTCAATGAGACATTATTTGGTCCTACCCCTTGTCCCACCCAGGGGATATCTGACAGTGCCTGGAGAGGTTTGTTTTTGTGGCCACAACTGGCATTATTGGGTGCTACTGGGATCTGATGGGTAAAACCCACTACCAATGAAGAATTAGTCCAAAATATCAGTAGCCCTGGTTGAGAAATCATGATGTTTTTATTTCTGAGCAACACTCTCCCAGAGAATCAGATCCTACTGACTGATTAACTGATTGATCAACTGTTTTGGTTCTGTGAAACAGAATCTCACTATGGAGTACAGGCTGATCTTAAATTCACCATGCAACCCAGCAGACCTTGAATTCCTGATCCTCTTCCTTTAGCCTCCCAAAAGCTAGGATCAGGGGTGTGCACCACCACTCTTGGCTTCTAGTATTTTCTTAAGTAAAGGTAATGTGTTCAAGGTTTTCATTCATTCATTCATTTCATGAATAGCTATCCTTAAACCTAGCCTATAGTGGATTTCCATTTGGTGGTCAATTTGTTGCACCCAACTGAATTGAACTAGCATGGTTTGGGTGTGGGAAGCCCACCTGGGGACTGTTGCCAGCAGCATAAAAAGAAGAACAGAAGAAGCTTTCAGTATCCTGTTAGGGATGCTGTTTGGAGAAGCTGTTGGAAGACATTGGTTCTCCTGGAGTGTTGTGTGTGACCTTGTCATGCTGACCTTCATGATGAACTTGGTTGTTCTTGTTGGAGGAAGAGATCAAGACACTCATTGCCTCCAAGAATGGCTATTGTTCATTTTGGGGGAGCTCTGATCCTCATCTTGAGTATTTCTTCTTGGCTCCAGAGGGGAAGATGGTGCACTGCTCACCCTCAGAGAAGCTTGTTGCATTGGCTTTCCTGATGTGAACTTGGTTTTCTGTGCCACTGAAGGGGCTCAGGACCTCACTGTCATTGAGGACAGCTGTGGTACCTTTGGGGGAGCTCTGGTGCTTGCTTAAGTGTTGCTCCCTAGCTCCAGTTCAGATCCCTCAGCCTGCCATCACGAACCTTCATCCCTCTGGTGTAGACTTTCTAAGTTCCACCACTGACTTTCAGGCCTTTCCAGCACAGAACCATGAAGTGGGTCTGCATGAGACTTTGTTGTAGGGTCTAGGCCTCTAGTTAGACTTGTGGGAGGCATTGTATGAACTCTAGGTTTTCAGCTGGACTCATGCAGGGAATTAGGATCCAGGCCTTCAGTTGGATTCTTTAGTCTTTAGTGTCTGGGCAGATTTCCTGCACGCTTTGTACAAGATTCTTTGGGTGATTCCTTATAAAATAATATTACAAAATGTCTCTTGTATTACATTGTTTCCCTTATAAAACCTCAAACCATGACATAGCCATATTTCTGTGGTAATGAAAATATTAATTCATTTGTGTAACAGGAATTTAGAGAACATCTACTTCATGACCGGTACAGAATGATGCAGGTCTTTCCTCACCAGGCTTTGTCTTCTTGTGGGAAGAATACGCAAATCTACACAAGTCAACAAAGAGCAAGACCCTTTCAAACAGTGCTAAGTACAATGGTGAGTATCAACCAAGAGAATGACCAAGGAGATGTGGCTCCTTTTATAAAATGGCGTTAGGGAATGCTTTTCTGAATAGGTTGTGCATGTGTGTGTGTGTGTGTGTGTGTGTGTGTGTGTGTTCATCCTTGTGGTATTGGACCTTGAAGCCAGGGCATCTGCACTAAGTTACAAGCCAAGCCTTTCCAAATTCATGTGGAGACAGGGTCTCACTAAGTTGCTAAGTTAATAGTCTGGTCTTGAACTCACAGGAGTCATCAAGTGAATATTTGGGAATTCCATTTCCATGCTAACAGAGGGACTGCTTTCAAATACAAGAAAGAAGAACCCATGGGGTCAACTGGACTGTCTCTTGGATTTCAGTACAAAAGACTTATGGGAGTCCTTTGTGCTTTGAGTTTAAAAATAAGTCCCTTCTCTTCCCCCATGGGTAAGTTCTTCTATTAGCCCTGGTCTAAAGTATTTCCTATTTCTTTCTTCCCTGTCTCCATGGATGCCAACTCTTCACTGTTCCACTGAGATGCCACAATGAGCCATACTTAATGACTCATTAAATTAAATACATTTTCAGGAAAACTATAACAAGAGGCTAACCATCTTGGCAATTATACCACAGAAAGCATGCATTCACGTCCGATTTGATTTAGCAATAAATTGAATCACAGTGAGCATCCGCAAGACAAAAAAAGACTGGAAGGAAGCAAACCAAATGCTAATGGCATTATCATTTTCTGGAATGTGGAATGTGCTATTTCTTTTCCCCTCATATTTCTGGTTAACTTGGGAATTTCCTGTAATGACTATGTATTTCTTGTCTCAGAAGAATCATGGTTTTGGAGTGGCTGTGCTGTTAAAAATCATCTCTGATACTCCAGCACTGAAGAGACAGACACAAATGTAGACCTGGCCCACAGATCCAGCCAGTTGTATTGGATTACAGAGTTAGCCAGCCAACAAAACCCTTCAGGGAGGAATCGCACTGTTGGGGAAGCCATTGGTTTTGGGCAATTCAGCCTATAGGGCAAGTAGCAGCAGCTTCTTCCTGCCACACTCACTATCTGTCCCATAGAACTTTGTGTTTGATACAATTTTGACAGGTGCCTATGGCTCCCAAAAGCTAATTAACCTGCCATGCTGGCCCTGCCCCTGGGGCACACTGAGATGGCGATTTAGACTGGGCATGGTGGTGAGCGCCTGTAATCCCAGCTCTTGGGAGGCTGTAAACAGGTGGATCACTAGGAGTGCAATCTAGTAGTGAGACCCTAAACACCTTGTAGACCATTCCCTAATATACAAAAAAAAAAAAAAGTTAATTAAAAAGTAGTCCTTGTGCCATAAGGAACCTCACCCAAAGAATCCGTAAAACAAATAAACATATTTCATATATTATATAATAGTTTTTACATTACTTCTATGAGAGACAATGTGATATTTTTCTTTCTGAGCTTGGCTTATTTTACCTAGCATCTTGGTGTCAAGCTAAATCATTTTTCATGGGGTGGCATGGTTCTGCTCTGCTTTATAGCTGAATAATATTCCGTTATATAAGCATACCACATTTCTTTATCCATTCACCTCTTGATCAGGTTGCCTGGTTCTTTGAGGAGTCTCCATACTGATTTGCATAATGCCTGTAGTACTTTACATCCCCCTCAACAGTGCAGAAGGTTCCTTTCACCCAAGCAGAGGAAGAAAGGATGTGGGGAGTAGTGGAGGAGGGTGAAAGTAGTCAAAGTACGCTACATGCATATATGAATACAAAACAAACCCATTATTCTGCATAACTAGCATACACTAATAAAATAAAAAAGAAATTTTAAGGTTTTCATGGTTCCCCAAGTCAAGGTTCTGGAAGCCCAACTTACAAAGTTTCTTAGGGAGATGTCTCTTAGAGCTCAGACCCCTCATTTGTCCTCCAGGAAGTACCCTGATGTCCTTCCTTTGTGACAAGGATATTCTACACAACGCTTCTCTGAAAATACCACAGAAACCCTTAGAACCAGCATCCTTGAAGGTGACTTCAGTGTTATATTCCAGCATCCTTGAAGGTGACTTCAGTGTTCTTAATTTTTTTCATGATCAACAAATGTCTTCAAATACAAGAACTTTTGGCAGCTCCATTAATGCAAACACTCAATCCAAACCAGACCCAACAATCCAGCAAGAATTACAGTATCCAGCATGACAGCTGTCAATGTCTCATAGGAGCTCAGTGAGCCAGCTCAGCCCAACACACAAATCATTTCAGCTCTGTGCTGCTGTCAACCCTGACCTTGATCTTTTCTATACCCCCAAAGTGATGGTATTAATGACATGGTAATAATGTACACAGCCCCTTATGCTCTGGGTGGATTATGTGCACCCCCACTTTCAGTGGCCTTCCAGAGAAAAAAGGGGGACTGGCAAAGATGTTGCATCTAAATCAATGGTTTGGAAGCCACCGAAGAACTTCATTTGCTTTTTATACCCAAAGCCCTATTTAAGGGGACAATGAATATTAGAACTGGCATTTAAAACAAACACAAAGAAAAGTCATTAGTACAAGATGGCTGTCCACACCTGTGAGGGCTAAGAGCAGAGATGGTCTAGGGAGGAAAACCCAACTCTTACCTCCTCCAGGGCCCACAGGGAGTCTACCACCGGTTTGATCTTCTTCTGGTTGTACAGCCCTAGGAGTCTGTCCACCACTCCTCGAATGAGGCCTGCACGGCCCTGTTTGAAGAGCAGGTTTAAGAGGGAAAACCCTGCGATGACTTTGTTCTCTTCATATAGCTTGATGGGGTTCACTTTCTCCACCTGCCACCACTGGAAGGAGAGATGGTGCTGGTTACAGACTCCACACAGGGTCATGCCACAGGCATTGCCAATGCCATCAGCTACTGCAAAAGGGCAAGGGGATGATTCCAGCTGGCCTAAGGTGGTTCTTGAGGCTTTGATATTTAGTTATTTAATGTATTTAGTACAGGATCTACAGGGTCTCACTACACAAATCAGACTCACAGTGGTTCTGTTTTCAGCTTCCCAAGTGCTGGGATTACAGGTGTGTGCCACCAAGCCCAGTCTCAGCTGCTGTCTCAGTGTGCCTGGGGGGGGGACTGGTACTGCACTCTGGGAATTGAACCCTGACCACTGTGCTCTGTCTAAGCAGGTGCTTTAGTCGGCTGAGCTATCTGGATGGCCCTGAAAAATCTGAATCTTTTGAGTGTCAACATGATGCCACAGAAGAAATTCAGCAGTGAAACTGCACACATGCAGTAAATAATGTATGAAATTATCTTGGGCTGCTGTGGATAAAATGCACATAACACTAACATGAATTCCATCTTTTAGAATTGGACTTACGTCCAACTTGCTTCATCATATATGTATAAATATCACCTCAAATTCAAAAATCCAAAACAATTCTGGCCCCAAGCATTTGGATGAAGGACACTCAACCTGTACCAGGCCATATGCACTTGAAACATTAGGCACTTATTTAAAGCCAGTAGCTCTGGAGCTGGATCCTGGCTCTCAACTTACTCCCTGATGTTATGTATCTTTTTTTTTTTTTTTTTCAGTTGATTGCAGTGATAGGACACAGTCTCTTACATCTTCTCAGGGAAGGAAGTGTAGTGCATGTGGTGGTGACAATGGAGTCAGCTAAGTAAGCAAGATATAAATACTGGGGGTGTGCGTGGAGGTGACCCTATGATTGCAGGAGCAAATTTCCTGAGAGAGGAAAAATGGCAAGAGCTTGCCTAGGTCATTGGCTCGCCCAAGTTGAATTGAGTGAAGAGGAATTGTCTCGGCTGTATATGACATATGATACGTGATACATGACATATGTTATATATAGTATAGATATAGGGTATATGATTTAGTTAACATACCTAAGTAACAAACTGCCCTTGTTTTAAAATATTTTTATCATAACCATTTCTTAAAATGAGAGAAAGCAACTCCTGGACACATTTGGACCTGGCCAAGTAGGTAGGACTACTGTGTAAGGAAGGGCAGGAAATGGTGGTTCAGTGAGAAGAAACAGCCTGAAGAGTCCAAAGAGCCCAAGTGCTAGAATTGGCTGTGGTTCTCCACTAGGGATGGCTTCACCTCCAACAGACTCTGGTAATGTCAAGGGGGCACTTCTGGCAGTGCTTACTGGGAGGAGGGGTGCTGATGGCACCTAGTCTAGAAGACAGGCATGGTGCTGATTGTCTACAAAGCCCAGGACAGCCTGCAGGGCAAGGAATAGCCCAGCCCCAAATACCTGCAGGTGCTTATGCCAATGAGCTACACTCCCAGCCCTTGGCTCTGTGTTGATTTGATGGCTCTTCCTCCAGGACTTCTATAGGTTAGATACCTGGACTTCTAGTTTTTGGGAAGGTTCTAACAGGCAAAATGTTTACTCTGCTTGCAGAACAAAGAGGAATGTAAGGGTCACCTCAGAACAGTCATATATTTATGTTAGTGATAGGATTATCTGTATTCTGCCTCTTTACAAAAATAATTGAGGAGGCTCATGAAAGTGAAAAACAAGAAGGACACCACCACCTTTTTAAATTGGGAAAGTCATATTCAGGTAACAAGCACAGATAGGCTGAAAACAAGGATGTGTTCATACACAAAATGCTTCACCAAAATACATTTGGCAAGGGCACATGGGCAGGGGGTGATTCAACAAGAGCCACACATCTGTCCCTGAGCATTTTGCTACAAAGCAAAGGTAGAAAGATGACCAACAGCTTGATCTGTGGCTTGTCTGCTGTGTGTGCGAACGAGTGCTTGCCAGATCTGTAATGCTCGTGCACTTGCAGTTAGGAGGGTTCTAGAGCTGATGCTCTCTGCTAGCTGTGGGACTTGAGGCAGGGATGGTGACCTCTCAGTGGTCACCTTTCTCTCTGTACCTCAGGGGGCTACTGTGGATAGGAAGTGTGTGTTTGTATATCATGTGCTCTGACCAGCGTCTCACTGCTGGGCACTCTACAGATAATTTTCATTAGTTTAATTTGAATGGGATGATTTTGGTTGAGTGAAGAAGAGCTCCAATGCTGGACTTGGACTGTTCTCTGAATGTGAACCTCATCTGTTTGTCTCATTATCAACATGGCCTGAAAGCAAACATCTAATAGAGTGCAACAGAATCTCCGCAGCAGTGTTGAGATGGACTGAAGGGAAGGTGGTGAGTGAGGAATCTCTGGGTGATCCCAAATAAGCTTGTGTTGAATGTACAGAGAATTTTACTCTAGAACCACTCAGGGCAGGGCCATCTTTCCACTCCTTGGTAACACGTTCTCTTTGATTTACTTCTAACCCACTGACTGGCTTGGAGTCAGGCGTCTGATGGGAAAAAGTCCTTCACCCAGGCCTGGAGCCATCCAGCATAATGGGCACTCCTGATCTAGGCAGCAGATCTCCCTCTCCCTCTAGGCTATGTTTTATGAAAGTCATTGTCATCACAGCCCGCTGCAGTTATTCCATTAGCAATGTATGCTGGGCTCATGCATTTAGGGGACAAGGAAAACATTTCTTATAATTGTGCATAATTTGGGTATCTACAGCAGTCTGGTGGCAGCATCCTAATGACAGCCCCAGCATGAACAGCTGTGAGCACCACAGAGCCTGTCTCCAGGGACCTGAGGCAGACTGCAGGCCTGTATAGACTCCACACTTGCACCTCCCACAGACCCTTTCATCCAAATGACCCTTGACCTAGACTTCAAAGCCCCAGTGCTAGAAGAGGACTTGAGAGTCTAATCTCCCGGACACAGGTGGGAGTGGCCTTTAGCCTCCGGGAATGTCTTGTGGGTGAAGCTTCAGGCTGCTGGCACTGGTGCTCAAATGCCCTACCACACCACATGTACAATAAAGCCTAATCTTCTTGCAGTTAACCTGACTGCTCTACCCCAAAGATCTCTGTCACATCCTGCTGTTTTCCAGTTCAGCACCTGGTTTTATCCTCTCCTGAGGCTTGGCAGCCTCTTCTATCATGTGGTTAGCACAATTGGCTTATGCCTACTTTGTCTCCCTCCTCAGGACACATCAGCCACAAGGGCCCACATGCACCCCATCTCATTTGTTGTGACTCCTCATTGTCCAGAGCAGTGATGCAAACAGTGGGTGCTCAGAAAGTGCTTGGAAACAGTGAGGTGCACTGAGTGCTGCTGACTGCACCAGAGGCTGAGAACTGAGAGGACAAAAGCCACCCTTGGAAGGAGCAGTGGTCTTTTGCTGTGGGATGTGGGGTGAAGATAAAAATGCAAGCCTAGGTTAATTAATTCTAGCATGCATAGCTCTAGATGGAATTTATAACTGAGTAGGTGGATAGTGGGACAAATGCCCAGAGATAAGACTTCTCAGTGGCAGACAAAGTGATCATGAATGCAGAGATTGTTGAAGTAGTGGGATTCCCCATTTGCATCTTGACCTCAGTAAAATAGGGGCACAGAAATTGCTGAAATTTTCACAGACTTGGTCAGAAAGTGGCAAACTGAAAGGCTGGCCACCGTATGGGACAAATAAAATGCACTGTCGCTAAGTTCATTTTGGCATAATGATGAAAAATACTAAACACAGTCTCAGTAGAAAATCAAAGTGAAGCTTTCCTGGGTTTCACTGGTCCCCCAGGTCCTGGTCCTGCCCTGTAGGTTTCATTAACAATGAATGATGCAAACTTCCAACAAGCAAAAGTGGGTCAGTATCTTTGGAAGGAGGAGCATATGACGTGCAAGAACACTTACTGATTTTGCAAAGCTGAAGAAGCTCTTGGTCTCTCCAGTTACCATGTTGGAAGACCCTGCAAAGAAAAAATTCCCAAATCAAGCCAATAAAAACCAATACCACTTGGTAACAAAGATCTATTTGGTGCCAAACCAACAAAAACAAATTTAATTCCTTTGGAATTAAAAAATGAGGGGAGTGAGAGCAGGATATCAAGCTGACTAATTTAGCTTGATGTGATTGGTTCAAAGAGGAAGTGGTATTTGTTATCAAGACTGTTTCATTACTTTAAAAAATGGGGTATGCAGGAAAGGGTGCTTTAGGCCAATATTTTAATGACATGCTGAGCTGCTTAAATATCTTCTTGGTTCTGTTCTTTGAGACTTAGAAATGAACTCTTGGAACCTACTTTATTGATCTGATCCCCAGGCAAGTGAGGGACTTGCAGCTCAGATCTAGGTGGGTCACTTAAGTGATGGGGAGGGGGTGGAAGGAATTTGGTGGGAAAGTACAGGAGGAGATAGATGTGGGTAGGCAAAGGGTCAGATGACAAGAAAATGGAATGCACAGTGGCCACGAGGTTTGGCCAGAAAGCTGAGAACCACTTGAGCTCTGTGTATATGAAAGTTTTGTCAGTTAGGACAAGCAATTTCCAGTGGAGTTGAGAGAGTTTCTAAGAGGCTCAGACAGACAGAAAAGATCCCCTTTGGGGCTCTTAGGGTGGGAGGATGAGAGAACTTCTAACAATATTGCGAATACTTGGATACCACATCGAAGCCTTTTTAATGATTTTCCTGGTTTGTGCCCAAGGATTGAAGCATAAGTTCTTAGAGAACAGTTATTTAAGGAAACACCAATGCATATTTTAAATTTAATTATTTGGCCCCAGTAAGCTAGTAGAAAGTTAGTTAACTACTGCTTCTGCTTCTGTGGGGTTACCATAACCTGGCATCAGTCTGTAATATAGTAACTAAGTAATCAACGTCATGAATTAGACACTTGTGAGATAATTAAATCAAATTTCATTAAAGTGAGATCACAGAACCAGGGCAAAAAGTAACTCCTAGCAACTGATGAATAAACTCTCCATCAGCAGATCTTCTGTCCTTACAGGCCTATCTCACTTTTACTGGCTCCCTTGTTGTTGACGATGATGATAGTAATAATAATATACTTATGTATCTACTTCTAAGAAAACATAGCCACGATAGAAATTACCAGAACATTATAGCAATCAATGTTTACCCATCTCTATGGAGCTCAACTTTTTTTTATGACAATGATCTGATGATGACAAAAAGATATTTATTCCCCTGAAATATTTCTTTTATAAACTCTTCAGCTAATAGCATGAAAATGAATATTTTTTCCTGAGCTACATAGAGTGAAAGCTCAATTTCTATTATACCTACAGGGCACATAAGTTCCAAGAATCTCAAATATCATAACTCCGTATCACTCTGCTTTGGGAAATGACACCCAGCTTCCTGTGTGCCCCTTTGACCTTGTAGAGGCTGGTGTTTAAATTAGCTTGCAGACCTCAGATATTCTTATCTGGGGAAAAGGAGGAATGATGGATGCCATGGAGTCTTATTTTGCTATAGAAAACTTGCCCCGAATGTTCCATAAATCTCCTGCATACTCAAGAGCACAGGCATAGGCAGCTGGGGTGGACACGTACTCCACCCAACCCCCACATGTCTTGATGGGTCCATCAGAACAGGTGTAGCAGAAAGAGAGCTGGACTCTGCCTTTTCAACAGCAATGACAACAAATCCCTTAAGTCTCCCACCTTCTAACCACCTTCCTCTATCCTACTGTGTATCCTTTATGCCTTTATCTTGTAAACTTCCTTTGAAGTTGCTGGTGTTTTCCACCTGTTCCACCCCTGTGGCTCCTCATTCTGCATATTTCTGCTCATTCCCATCCCTGCATTGGCTTGGCCTTGCTATGGTCCTTTTCGAATGATATGCTATAGGGCAATATGCATCTGAGTTATTTTGGAAGCAACAACAATTAACAGTAATATCAATTTGTTAAAAATATTTTTAAAACTCACTCTTACAACACAGAATCTCACCAGCTCAACAAATCAGTACATTTCACTTTCCTAAGCTGTCTCTGGCACAAGTGTCTTTCTTCTGCCACTGGCCATCTCTTTCCTGCTTTTGTGTAGCACTCACCATATAAAATGTAGGTCCCAAGGGGCTTCAGAAGGCTGAGACCTTTGCCTGTGTTGTCCCCACACAAGCAATCCAAGACGATGTCCACACCTTCTGCAGAGATTCTAAATAGTGAGGAGACAAAGAAAAACACTATAATCTCTAATGAATCAAACCATGGGACCTTTCTGTTCTTGGGTCCTAACACTTCACTCACAGAATCAGTAATAGAAAGTGTCCAAGGAGGTGAGCTTGTCCTTGAAGTGTAACTCCCAATAATCTTCACCTTGCCATGGGGTGATGAGTTAGTTGAAGATATCCTGAGTTGAAAATGCATTAATTCATCTAACTCACAGCTTAGTAACACAGGTCTGTACACAGCCACACCCACAGATAGACAGCGGTTTGTCTTCGTGATCAATTGGCTCAGAGGAGCTGAGATGCACTGCTCTTGCCCAGTAGTGTGAGAAAGGTACATTGCTAGCCCCGTAAAAGACCAGAATTTAACATCTGAAGTATGAGTTCTACTGAATACATATTGCTTTCACACACAGTTAAAGTCAGAGAGTCTGAAGTTCAACCACTGCAAGCCAAAGACTTTCTATGTAAGATTTCCCCAAACTGGAACAAGCTAAGATTCTAGCTGGTGTCTGATGCCAGGAGGCAGTCTGTTGTAGGTAGGTACACAAGGTCACTGGAGTCACAGGGTCTGACTTTGTACCTTGATGCCTCACCCAACTTCTTTTTTTTAATTTTTAATTTATTTATTTGTATTTTATCTTGAAGAATGAAAACTAGAAGCAAAAACAGAGAGAAAAAAATGACATAAACAGGATAACATACAACAATACATATGCTACAGATTTTCAAAACATGGATGGCTAATTTTATATATATATATATATATATATATATATTTTTTTTTTTTTTTAATAAAAAAATCTAACACAGATCAGCAGTCCACAATAGAAGCAGGTTATCCACAGTTGTTGCTTTGTCCTTTGTAAAGCATAGCTGTGTAAGAAGAGAATGTTTGGCTGAGGCTTGCCAGAGAACAGTCATTCAGTAAATCAGTTACCAATTCCTATTTGTGTAGCCAATAGTGATTTGCCAGTCTCTGTCCAAGGTGCTGAGATAGAGTCAGGCTCCCAATTAACATGCTGGTGTAATTTATTTATTTATTTTGCAGAACCAGGGATTGAATTTAGGCCCTTGCGCTTGCCAGGGAAGCGCTTATTCCACTGAGCCATTTTCCTGGGCTCCTTTAAAAAAATTTTTTTTTCATGTTGGTGTATTCAGGGGCATACTGTTCTGGCAGAAAGGCACACTGAACCCAACTGTTAAGTTTCTATGCAAATAATTTCAAGGTCCAATCTAAAATCAATGCATAAAGTGAGAAGATTAAGTAGACAGTCTTCTTTTAATGATGGAAGGTTGTATGGTAAACAGAACCCATATTTGAACTCCAACAGACAGATTAAATATTGGCTGATCTTTATTCACTTCGCTATACATTCATTGGTTTCCTCATTTAATGCATTGAACAACTGCTAACTGCTTACTAGGCTTCTATTTCTATTATACAGGAGGAGCTGCAGAACAGGAGATTGTAGGGGGAACATCCTGCCCACAGCAATCCCTATTGTGGCTAGGTCTACCCTGTTCAGAAAGTGTGATATTTTTTCAAGTCTGTGAACACTCAGAATCATCTTATCTTAGCAGATATCTTCATTTTTTCTACTCCCACTCAATTCCAGAGAAATCCAGGTCCCATGAGGCATGTGTTCAGTTTCCCTAATGTTTCTAGCTAGGAAACTGCATGTGTATTTGGTAAGTTCCAACACTCATCTGGCTGCTATGATGTGTGCCTAGAGAGCACTTCTCCAGCTGGCTTTAGCGTTGGCTTCTTCTCACCCCTCAGGTTTCCCACCTATTTATCCTCCCTGGAGGAGCTGTAACCAACCACCTCATTTGTCTCATCAGGAGCAGCAGGTCCACCCACTTAAGTAATCCTTGCTTTGTTTCCCTTTATGCATCAGTGTCTGCACATGGAAGACACTTGAGTCACAATTACAGGTGACAATTGTTTTGTTCATTTGCTTATTTATTAACTGACTTTTCCACTAAAACATAAGTTTGTGACTCAGGGACCACATCGCTGTTGTTTATTGTCATATCCAGTATTATTTTCAAATTGCTTTCTCCATGGTGGACATACATTGATTCCTAACAAATAATGCTTGATTTAATGGATGGCTAAGAAGTGGAAGAAAACACTGTAAGGTTGGTGTCCTACATGTGTACTCTTTGCCTACTGGAAAGAGACATCAATTTCAGAGCAATTTTATCCTTAATCCTCACCATCACTCTGTGGGGTTGGAATCTGAACTCCACTGTAAACTGAAGCTTATAGCTGGAGCCTCCTTGCCTGAGCTTATGTCATGCACACAGATGGAATTCAAACATAGGTTTAGTTTAACTCCAAACCTGGTAACCTTTTGACTACTCTGAACTAAAGACTTCTCAGACCTTCAAGACCATTTACTGATAGAAGCATCAACTTTACAGGCAGCTCTGGGGAATAGTCTGTTGAGTTTAGTCTTTGAAAGATTCAGGATTAAATTTTGTCTTAAATATGTGCACATCCAGATTTGGACCACGCTGCTCCTCACATGGAGGTTCAGCCATTTCTGTTTTCCAGAGAGCTCCACCATACCCCCATGTCCCCTCCCATCAGAAAATAACAGGCCCAGAGGTCAGGGTCACACATGTGTGGCCTAAATTTTCAGCCACTGACAATCATTTTCTGAGTGCTTGCTTCATGCTGGACACAAAGGCTCAAGTTCAACCTAGTCCAGGAGTCTGAGGGCCCAGGCGAGTGTGTGGTTGGAGTATCCACTCCCCTCACACACACCTGCAATGTGTTAGATGCTCAGTCATCATTGTAATAGTACAAAGAGGTGGGACTTAGGATAGGTCATGAGGACACTGTCCTTATGAATGGATAGATGCTGGCATCACAGATATGTGCTTATTACCATGGAAGTGAGCACCTTAGAAAAGGCCAAGGCAAGCTCCCTCTTGGTCCTGTATTTTTTTCCTAAAGGTTGGCCAAATAACTCAGCAGATTAAAGAGCCTGCAAGCAGGTGCAGAGGCTGGGCTTCAGTCCTCAGGCTTGCCATACTGGACCCATCCCCTAGTGCGCTGAGACAGTGATTGAGACTGGGCATGACAGCGTGTGTGGTGGATCACTCATAAGTCCAATCTAGCAGTGAGACTCAGAACACCCTATAGACCCTTTCTTAAAATACAGACACAGACACACACACATACACACACACACACATACAGACACACACACACACACAAAAGAGACAGGATCTTGATGTGTATTTCAGGCTGGCCATGAACTCACTAGGTGGCTGAGGCTAGCTTCCAACTCACAGCAATCCTCTTGCCTCTGCCTCCCAAGTGCTGGGATTACAGGTGTGTTCCACCACACCAAGTTTAGTTTGAGTCTTGGTATGCTTCTTTTCTGCTGTGAGTTTTCCTCTCTCTGGAGCATACAGTGTTCAAGAAGCCTCCTTGTAAGCATAGATGAGGCTCTTATCAGAGCCCAACCTGCTGGTGCCCTCATCTGAGTCGTCAGGCTCCAGAAGATGAGCAAAGCAGCCTCTGATCACTCCCATCACGCAGCCTGTGGCATCCTTTTACGGCAGCAAAAAAAAAAAAAAATACTAAGACAGGGCGATAGTAGTAAAGATAGACACAGACCACCACACTGATACAGAAGCTCAGGAACCTGGGAATGTGAAATCCTGTGTGATGTTGACAGATGAGTAAGAATTGGCCAAGTGACTGTCAGGAGGCATTTCCCAGAGAAAAGAGTATCAGTGTGAACCAGGGGCTGGGCCAAGGCTTTGGGACACCGACCAGGGCTGTGAGGAGTCCTAGCACCCATGTGCTTCCAGAAGGACTCAGAGACTGCTGCTGCAGCCAGTAGCTGACATGGAGGTAGGCAGGCAGGGAGCTTTGGGTCATGAATTTTGTCTCAGCTGAGTGCATTTAGTTCTGGCACTATGTGCTGTGTGACCTCAGGAGAGGTGAGTCTGTACCTAGACTTCTTCCCTCATGAAAGGGGATGATAGTGAGCTATACTCAGGGACATCCCTGTGAAGGGACGCAGGTAGAGTTTAGAACCCACTGCATGACAATCACTGGGCCCATCGGTGGCTTTTATTAACTTTTGTCAGAATGGCCTAACTTTAGAGGATCTCTTTGTCAGAAAAAGAGACTGAAAAGAAAGTGTGAAGTTCAACAAACAAACTATTGTGCCCAAACAGCTTTCAGGGTGTGTGGAAGCCTAAGTCCAAAAACCAACAGAGTGAAGCTGGATCCCCTTGATCACCCTGGGCAGCGTGTTTCACACTCCTGTCAGTTCCCAGGCACAGGGCAAAGAAGTCCTCTGGCAGGCACCTGGCATTCATGCCTTGTGTAAGTCCATGACTCCCAGGAAGAAGCCACTGAGACTTGGTGACCTACCCAGAGCTCACAGAAAGGGGTGGGAGGAAGGGCCTGCATTAGATCTGTTCACACCAAGAAGCCCAGCGAGAGCCACAGAATCACGCAAGGGTTTCACAGGGTGAGCTGTGGCCAGCTCAAAAGAGCCACCACTGTGATCTCTAGGCCATGTGGGCTCGCAGGGATGGCTGAGCAGAGCCAGGAGCTGTTCTACTGCATGTCCCCTGCAAAGGACAGAGACTTCCTGTATGCTTAGGCACCCACCCCTCTCCACACCTCTCTCTTGGCATTTCTACAGCTGAGCCACAGGGCTACATATATCTGAGGTCAAAGAAGCCCCATTGTCTCCCTCCAGCTGTCACTGCACCCTTTTGAAGGTCTGGAGTGAGAGAAGGTGGGAGAAGTTAGGCAAAGGCAGACATTAGTGCCACAGTCTGCAGCTTGAGGATGTTGGCATTTTAGTGCAATTGTCCAAGCAGCCCTTGATTGCTCCTTTTGAGAGTAGAAATGTTCCTTGAGGTCAGAGTTTCAAAATTAAAGACTGCTCTCTTCTTTTTCCATCAAAAATTGATCCTATGGGGATGACAGCTTGTCAGAGGTGCAGAGACATCCTTATGTCCAGCGTCCCCATTACCAGGTGCATAGGTGCAGTAATTATGTGAGAAAGAGGGGGTGGACAGAATCAAGGGCAGTAGCTTCTGGTCTGCTGTCTCTGCTTGCATCCACATCTATAGATGTAAAGCCAAAGAGCCCATTTCAGGAACCCACTGGGCCAAATCCAGAAGATCTGGTGGAACTGCTGACCCAAGACATTGGTGTCTGTACTGCCTTTGTCCTCAGCTCTGGACTTTTACACTGAACGCTGCCTCTGTGCCCCCCACCCACATACATGGACCAGCAAAGAATTTCAAATGGCCACAGGGAGAGAAAACCTTTGGCCTTGCCAAGGAATGAATTTCTCTTTGTTATGGCTTTGACTTCCAGTTGGATCCCTGGCTCTCTGCTCAGTTTTCTCTTTTTGAATTCCTTTTTCTCTGAGAACTCACTGGTACCATAGCATTAACTCCCCAGCACACAGTGGGCTTCTCGCAGGTACCAGGTACTCTGCTGATGCCTAGACTTTCAAGTAAATATTCACTACTGATGGTTCCACTGGGTACTAGCAACATCTCCTCCAGGAATCCCTTCTGGATTTCTATTCTCCCCAAGTAGTTGGCTCTCATTCATCTCCATTTGCATATCCCTAAGCACCTACTGCATCCTGGCATTTGCTGGGCATGGAGGATGCTGGAGAGCAGAAAGCCACCTGACCACCGATTTCTCCTAAGTTGTGCCTCTCAGGCCTCAGCTTTCACCAGTTTGAGCAAGTAGCAGGTCACTGAACTGGGAAAGGGGGTCTTTCTTCACAGCTTTATTCTCCTTAACCTGGGCAAGTGTGTGGGAGGGGTTTTCACTCATCCGAGCTGTAGCCCTTATTTTCCCTGTAGGCTAAGCTCTCAGTGTATATATTTCCTGTCTTCAGGGTGTCATCACAATCTTTTAGAAGTTTTTTGTTTTAGTATCAGGAATTAAACTCACAAGGTTATGCTCACCAGGCAGGTGCTGTAGCGCTGAGCTATGGGCCTGGCCTCATCACAGTTCCTAATGCCACTGTCTAACAACAAGAGGAATGCCTTTTCACTCTGTTGACAATTTCTTTTGACATGCAGAAGCTCCTTAAGAAGGGTTGATCCCAGCTGTTGATTCTTTCAAGTGCTTCCCCTGCGAATATATGTTTGTTCATGAACTCTTTACCTACCCCTATGTCTTCAAGAGTTCCTCCTACTTTCTCTTCCAGGAGATTGAGTGTTTCTGTTTTCATGTTTAGATCTTTCATCCATTTTGACTTTAACTTAGTGCATGGTGATAGAGCTGGGTCAAGTTTTACTTTTCGGCATGTAGAAAGCCATGTTTTCCAGCACCAATTATTAAAGAGGCTATCTTTCTTCCAGTGAACTTGTTTAGCCCCTTTGTCAAAGATAAGATAGATGAGTGCTTTTGTAGATGCCTCTGCATCTTCTAATCTATTCCACTGATCCTCAGGTCTATTTTGTTGCCAATACCATGTTGATTTTATCACAGTGGCTTTGTAGTATAATTTCAAGTCAGGAACTGTGATGCCTCCTACCTTGTCTTTATTGGCCAAGATTGCCTTTGCTATTCTAGATCGTTTGTGGTTCCAACTAAATTCTAGGATTGATTTCTCTATGTCTGGGAGGTATGTTGGTGGCAGTTTGATAGGGATTGCATTAAATCTGTACAGCAATTTTGGGAGTATGGCCATCTTCACGATGTTGGTTCTTCCTATCCAGAAGCATGGAATATCTTTCCATTTTCTGAAATCCTCTATAATCTCTTTTCTTAGGGTGTTGTAATTTTGCATGAAAAGATCTTTGACTTCCTTGGTTAAGTGAATCCCAAGGTATTTCATTTTCCATGTTGCTATTGTAAAAGGTATTGTTTCTATTGTTTCCCTTTGAGTGTGCTTGTTATCTGCGTAGAGGAATGCTATTGACTTTTGAGTATTGATTTTGTATCCTGCTATACTACTGAATTTCCATATGAGTTCTAGTAGTTTCTTGGTGGAATTTTTTGGGTCTTCCAAGTAAAGTATCATGTTATCTGCAAATAGTGATAATTTAACTTCTTCTTTACCTATTCTTATTCCCTTTATTTCTCCCTCTTTTCTAATGGCTGTTGCTAAGGATTCCAAGAGTATATTGAATAGGAGGGTGATAGAGGACATCCTTGTCTTGTACCTGATTTAAGGTTAAAAGATTTCAGTTTTTCCCCATTTAGGATTATATGAGCTTTTGGGTTGTCATAGATGGCTTTTATCAAGTTAAGATAGAGTCCATCTATTCCAATTTTCTGTAGGACCTTGAACATGAATGAGTGTTGGACTTTGTCAAAGGCTTTCTCTGCATCAATTGAGATGATCATGTGGTTTTTAGATTTCAGCCTATTAAT